>UESW01004430.1:0-43825 GCA_900491605.1 Calamus simplicifolius | reverse complement strand
CAACGCCGACGTCTTCACCTGGTCCGCCTCTGACATGCCAGGGATCAGCCCGAGGTTCTCGTCCACCATCTTAATGTGGATGAGATGTACCGACCTGTCAAGCAAAAGAAGAGGAGCTTCGCCCCAGAGCGGCAGAGGGCTATTGAAGAGGAGGTTGATAAACTCATCAAGGCAAGCTTCGTCCGGGAGGTAAATTACCCGAACTGGCTATCTAATGTCGTCATGGTGAAGAAGTCGAACAGCAATGGCAGATTTGCATCGACTTCACCGACCTCAACAAAGCCTGCCCGAAGGACAGCTTCCCTCTCCTCCGGATTGATCAACTTGTGGACGCCACCTCGGGTCATCAATGCTGACATTCATGGACGCATACTCCGGCTACAACCAGATTCGGATGCCCCCAAAGATGAAGAAAAGACCGCCTTCATAACCGACCAAGGTACTTACTGTTATCGTGTTATGCCCTTTGGTCTTAAAAATGCAGGAGCCACCTACCAAAGGCTAGTTAACAAAGTATTCAAGGACCAAATCGGCCGGAACATGGAGGTGTATGTCGACGACATGCTGGTCAAAAAAGAAGCATCACAGCACGTCGAGGACCTCTCGGAGAGCTTTGCAACACTCGCAAGTATCAGATGAAGCTCAATCCGACTAAGTGCGCCTTCGGCGTTAAATTCGGGAAGTTCCTCGGCTTTATGGTCTCCCAGCGGGGCATCGAAGCTAACCCCAGAAGATCCAAGCTCTTCAACAGATGGCGCCTCCAGCATCTATTAAAGAAGTCCAGCGCCTAACCGGGAGAATAGCGGCTCTCAACCGCTTCGTGGCGCACTCAGCCGAAAGATGCCTCCCCTTCTTCAAAACTCTCCGGTCGGCTAAGAACTTCCAGGGGACCCCCAAGTGTCAAAAATCATTCCAAGATCTCAAGAAGTACCTCGGCTCTCCACTCCTCAGCAGTCCAAATTCTGGCGAGACACTTCCTATATCTGCTGTTTCAGAAGGTGTCGTTTGCTCGGTGCTGGTCAGGGAAGAAAACAAAGTCCAGAAACCAATTTATTATGTCAGCAGGCTACTCCGCGACGCGGAGACAAGATATAGCCGAATTGAGAAGATGGTGTTGGCCTTGATCACCTTAGTTGGAAGCTGCGGCCGTACTTCCAAGTGCATTCTGTGACAGTCCTGACTGACCAACCCATCAAGGCGGTGGTCCACCGCCCGAAGACATCAGGAGAATGACTAAGTGGGCCGTCGAGCTGAGCGAGCATGATATCCATTTTCAGCCTCGCCCGGCCATCAAAGCTCAGGTGTTGGCCGATTTCCTCCTCGAGTGTACCATCCCAGAGGATGGTTCCACCCCGACTTCTCCGAGGAACCGAAATCTGGCGCCCGGTGGCTCCTCCATGTTGACGGTTCATCCAACGCTCATCGCTCCGGTGCGGGCTTGGTTCTCACCAATCCGGAGGGGGCGACCTTCGAATATGGTGTCCGCTTCTCCTTCCCAGCCTCCAACAACGAAGCTGAGTATGAAGCCTTGCTGCCGGTCTCCGAATCGCCCGCAGCCTTAAGGTGGAGAAACTTAATGCCTTTACCAACTCTCAGCTAGTGGCGGGTCATGTACGAGGGGAGTTCGAAGCTCGGGAACTAAACATGATCCGATATCTTTAAGAGGTGCGGAGCCTACTCTCCCATTTCCGAGTTTGAGATTATTCAGATTCCTAGATCTGAAAATGCCCGTGCCGACCTGTTGTCTTGGTTGGCAACGGTGGAATCTATGGACACCGAGCAAAAATTTCACCTGGAGACCTTGGAGAGACCCAGTATCACGGAAGCCGACCGAGTAAAGCAAGTTGAGGCCGAACCATCATGGTTCGACCCCATCGAAGGTACCTCAAAGAAGGGTCACTTCCATCCGACCGAAGAGAAGCCAAAAGGCTGAAGCTGCAAGCCACCCATTATGTGCTGGTCGACGACCAGCTCTACAAACGGTCCTTCTCCATGCCATTGCTTAGATGCCTTCGCCCGTCTGAAGCAGATTATGCCCTTCGCGAAGTGCACGAGGGGATTTGCGGCAACCATCTGGGAAGCCGGTCCCTATGTCACAAGGTGTTACGTCAAGGCTATTATTGGCCGACCATGCAGAAGGATGCTGACGACCTTGTCCGAGCTTGCGACCCATGCCAGAGGCACTCAAGCATTCAGAGGCTCCCCTCCGCCAACCTGGTTCCCGTATCCTCCGCTTGGCCCTTTGCCAAGTGGGGGATGGACATCCTCGGCCCGTTTCCGCTCGCCATGGGACATTGGAAATTCCTATTTGTCGCCATCGATTATTTCACTAAATGGATTGAGGCGGAGGTGGTTGCACAAATAACCTAAGCACGGCCAGGAATTTCGTATGGAGGTCCATCATTTGCCGTTTCGGCCTCCCGCACACTATAATCACTGACAACGGCAGGCAATTGACAACCCAAAATTCCGCCAGTTCTGCGAAGAGCACAGAATCCGTCACCACCTCACCTCGGTCGGTCATCTGCAAGCCAACGAGGCAGCCGAAGTGACCAACCGGACTTTGCTTCAAGAGATCAAAGCTCGGCTCTCCAGGGCTCGAGGTAGGTGGGCAGACGAGTTGCACCATGTCCTGTGGGCCTACCGCATCACCCCAAGAGTACCCACAGGTGAAACCCCATTCCGAATGGCCTTCGGCACAGAAGCCGTTATCCTAGTGGAGATAGGTCTCCCTTCGCTGCGAGTGGAAAGCTACTCAGAGGAAGCCAGCGAGGAGCAGCTCCGCACCAACCTCGACCTGGTAGAGGAGGTTAGAGAGAAAGCTCGAATCAGAGTAGCCGCCTATCAGAAGAGGGTGGCCCGCTACCATGCCTCCAAAGTCAAAGGGAAAGCTTTCTTGCCTGGCGACCTTGTTCTCCGAAAGCGTCTATCTCCAAACCGCTGGAGCAAGGAAAGCTGGCACCAAACTGGGAAGGCCCCTACCAAGTAGCGGAGATTGTTGGACCGGGGACCTACAAGCTGCAAGATCTAAGCGGAAAATCCATCCCTCAAATGTGGAGTTCGGACAATCTCCATAAGTATTATCAGTAGGGTACGCCCTCTACAGGATCGCCTCCTTAAATTTTTGTCGGCACTTGTTTCATAATTTATGACATGCATCACACACATTATATCGCCAAAATTGCGAAAGGAAACAGATGCTGCTTAGTAATCCTCGGCACGACCGAGTCACCTGTTCAAGCAGGACAATCTCCGAACCTCGGCTGGGCCGAGCAACTAATCTCCGAACCTCGGCAGGGCCGAGCAACAAAATCTCCGAACCTTGGCAGGGCCAAGCAATTAATCTCCGAACCTCGGCAGGGCCGAGCAACTAATCTCCGAACCTCGGCTAGGCCGAGCAACAAATCTTCAAACCTTGGCAGGGCCAAGCAATTAATCTCCGAACCTCGGTAGGGCCGAGCAACAAAATCTTCGAACCTTGGCAGGGCCAAGCAATAATCTCCAAACCTCGGCAGGGCCGAGCAACAAAATCTCCGAACCTCGGCTGGGCCGAGCAACTAATCTCCAAACCTCGGCTGGGCCGAGCAAACTAATCTCCGAACCTTGGCAGGGCCAAGCAATTAATCTCCGAACCCCAGCTGGGCCGAGCAACAAATCTCCGAACCTCGGCTAGGCCGAGCAACTAATCTTCGAACCTCGGCAGGGCCGAGCAAAAAAATCTCTGAACCTTGGCAGGGCCAAGCAATTAATCTCCGAGCCTCAGCAGGGCTGAGCAACAAAATCTCTGAACCTCGGCAGGGCCGAGCAACAAAATCTCCGAACCTTGGCAGGGCCAAGCAACTTATCCCCGAACCTAAACGGGGCCACAATCTCTGAAACCTCGGCCAAAACCGGAGTGCGTAAGCCTTGGCCGAGGTCAGGGGGTATATTATGCTACCAGAAATCTCGGACAAACCGAAGAGCGTCCTTGACTATCGAATTCCTCGAGCCAACCGAGCGATATTCCTGCGCCCTGGACACGCCCGATACTCGAATCCTCGGCCAAATGAGCAAAGTCTTCGCACTTTAGCCATGCCCCAAGGCATTGTTTGAAGCCGAGTGACCTCTTGGATACCCCAAGATAAAAACCTCCCGACACCCCGACAGAAGTAAAGGATCTCCTTCTAAGGACCGCCTCGGTCCGCCACTGGTCCAAACAGAGACCAACGACCCTCCAAAACTATTTTTGGATTCGGGCAGCTGACAAGCCCCGACCGACCTAAACATCTTTCTAAACTATGTTCGGATTCAGGTAGCTTACGTGCCCCGACTAAACCCAACTGCGGTATCCTAAAACTTAACTTGAACTCGGGCAGCTGATAAATCCCAATCAACGTTGGCAAATGTCTTGAAGACAACAGCAGATGCACCAAATGCAAAATCTCCATTTTCATTGATTGAAGAAGAAAAAACAACAACAGTGAAAAAGGAAAAGTAAAAAGAGCCCTCACAGGGGCTTACTATCTTCCCCAGGAGTTGACAAGTCCTCCAAACGCCGGGACAGCTCGGCGACCCGTTGGTGGAGGGACGCTATCTCCTCCCTCTGCTGGTCCACCACCCGGCGAAGGGCTCTTGCCTCCCTCACAGAAACGGTGAGGTACTCTTCAACCGCCTTTTCGAGTCGTTCATGACTTGCAAAGGTGGACTCCAAGGACATGGCGTCGATCAGCACGGCGGAGCGATTCCCCTGAGAACCTCCACAACCGCCGTTGGACGATTGTCCCCCACCTTGAGAAGCCATATCAGAAGTTGTTTGAAGACTAAACTAAAAGGATGGTAAACACCAGCATCCCACCCATCCATATTTATACTCCTCAGGCGAGTATCTCGATTAGTCGGGCTATAAATACCGACCCATGGGAATTCGCCACGTGTCGCCGCTTTAACTGGCGGCCACAGGACCCGAAGGGCCATGCCCCTTCCCGAGCAAGATCGGGAAATGTCGACGAGCTGTTCAGGAACCCCCCTCCTTCTCTAGAAATGGGGTTCCTCCCGATCTGCCGGGCCCCCACAGTAAATGCCCTCAATGCTCCCCCAAGCTCTTTTAAATCGGCCGTCCTTTGGAAAATGTGAAAAAGAAAGAGCACCGGTGCCTGACGATAAATTCACTCCCTCGGGAGTGGCCAAATCATAAATGATGGGCATGCCCATGCGCCGCCCGTTCTGCCTTGACACTCCTCACCGAGCCTCACAGGGGCCGGGTATCATGATTGACGGTGGCGGCTAAGTCATCTCTCCAAGCTCTGAATCTTCGAACCTCGGCAGGGCCGAGTAACCATTCTCCGAACCTCGGCAGGGCCGGGCTACAAATCTCCGAACCCCAATAAGGTCGAGTAATAAATCTTCGAGCTTCGGCCAGAGCCAAGGAATATGTTCTACCACCGAGCAGTCCCCAAATTCCCATCCGGATTTGGGCAGCTTATAAGCCCCGACTGGCTCGGATAGCATGGGATCCTCGTCCAAAAAGCAAGTGAAATGTTCTTATGCTTCGTTTCGTCACCAACAACGACAACTCCTGGCGCAAAAAAGAAACAGAAATTGGAAAAAGAACAAAACTTTCTTTATTTCATTGCCATCAAAACTGATTACAACCGCCTGAGAGACATTACAAGAGCATTGAAATGCATAAAATAAAGACAAGTACAAAACTTGGGCAGACTGCTCCAAAGCAGATCTGGGCAACCGTGATGCTCCAGCGTCCGGACCGACAAATCAGATAAACCACGAAACAGTCAGCTCGCCCGGATAGTTGGCGAAGCTGACCTTCCACGGTCCCTCCGGACGAACTAAGAGGTCCAAAAGGAGGTATGACCCATGGATGCTGATTCTAAGGACCCGGGCAAACCAACAAGCTCCCCTAGGGTGGGATGCTGGATCGCATACCGTTGCCCAACTGAGAGAGCTCGGGGACCATCAGTCCCGTGTTGCTCCCATGTTCTCCTCCCCGTGGCAAGGATTCCACTCAAAGAAGGGACGAGAATCCAGACCAACGGAGGAGGGAAGCTTTGTGCATGCTACGGGGGTGTTGATACACTTCCTGCCCTGCGCCCCCTGTAGCGAACCACAAAGGACACACGGGAAGCGTATATGTGCGCTCTCCGTGTGATCTCTGTGGCCCTCCTGTATGCTCTCCATATGATCTCCGAGGCTCATCCCCTGAGGGCGAGCCACTCTCCAACGGCTCCTTCATCACCCCAACTATCCGGGGGAAAACGGCTTACGAAAAGAAAGCTCGGTCCTTCCACTCGAAAAACCAGAGAGATGGGCATCGTGGAAACTCTCACAGGGAAGGAAACTTTGGGGATGGCCTAACACGACCCCTCTTTCCCCTTTTTATAGGCAGAAACGAACCGGGAGCAGCTATCAAGGCAGAAAGCCCCGAGATTCAAAACACCTAACCCATGCCACCACGTGGCCTCCCAGGATGAAAGCAGCGCTCCCCATTGCGCGCCAAGCCCATCGCCTGAGCCGTGACGCACGCAAAGATCCCCTTTGATCTCGGACCATGATTGTTAAACGCAAAAAATCGCCCACCGATCCTACAGAAACTGGCAGATCCAGGAGATCGTCCTACGAAAATGACATCCTCCAATGGCGGGCAAACGCTTGCATCTTACGCCAAAACAACCCGCGTGGAAAAAGACCAACGCAATAAAAGCCTCTCGGAAGGCTCTAGAGTAGCTTTTTAATGGCGTCAAAGCCGTATCATCTATTTCGGCAAAACAAAAATCGACTCGCCTGAGAAAAGATGGGACGCTGATAAGGCAATAAAGGGGCGCGGATGCCGAGCGTTCCTCGGTAATGACCCCCCAGTCTGATTGCATGTGAGGCCTAGGCATCACCTAATGCCCCCTTTTTAGGGCCAAAGCTATTTCTATACTTCGAAACTAACCAAAGTATCTGCTACTAGCCGAGCCACTTTGTCCCTCGGCCCTTAAAAAGCTATCTCATTCTTTGGACTTGGTCGAACCACCGCGTCATTCGGCCTAAGCCGAGTTATATCGTTTCTCAACCCCTTTTTTATACCAGGCTACGTTGTCGCCCGACCTTTTCGTCGAGACAATCCCTATGCCTTGGCCTCTACTAAGATGTTCCTCCAAAATTCGAGACAAGAAACCTTCCAGGGAAGACAAACAAATGAGAAACGACTGATCCATTTATTGATTTCCAGTCAAACTACAAGACAAAAGAAAGGAAAAACACATATAGTCCCCCAAGGGTCAGGACTTGGGGTCAATCCCAGCATCTCCTGCGGCGGCATCAGCAGGGGCATCGCTTGGCCCCCCCTTCTCGAAAGTATCACGGCGGGATACATGACAGTCGCATCAATTCCCAAGATAGCTTCGAGGTCGACATCAGATTTCTCCATACTCGTCCTCCTCGGTCCCCCGGGTGTATGCTTCATAATGTTCGGCTGCCAGGCACGACAGGTCCAGGTCAAGATAAGCCTGGGCGACCTTAGCCCGTGCCTCGTCTTCGCCTAGCTAAAATGCATCGGTGCAGGCCGCCCTGCGTTCGTCAGTAAATTTGGTGGATTTCTTGTACTCATCCACCGCCGAAGAGGCCCGCACATTTGCCTCAGCTAATTGCTTCTCCAGTTCGGAGATCCTTCGGTGCTTCGAGGCCGCCTCCTCTCCGAACGCTGCTAACCACCCCTGAAATTCCTGGCTTGCCCTGTGCAACTGCAGGCCAAAAGCCGAGTAAAGCAAAAGTTGAAAGATCAAAATAAGTGAAACTAATAGCGCCTTACCTTCTCCTTCCATTGGGCTAGCTCACCCTCCAGCACATGGACCCTGTTGAGAGCCCTAGACTTAACCGACTGGTTCTGTCGAAGGCTCTCTTTTAGCTCATCCACCCGGGCCTGGGTATCTTTGATTTCTTGACGAGCAAAGTCAACCTCATTAGATAGTAGGGCAGCCCGTTCATCCGACCACTTTAGTCGATCCTTTGTATCGGTGAGCTCTTTATTTAGGCGGGTGAGGTGGTCCTGCTGCCACCGGCATTTATGCTCTTCCTCCTCGAGCCTTTTGCCCCAGCTGGCTTTATCTTCGGCGTGGCTAGCCTTCAGCTGGTCCCACCTCTTATCAAAGAATAGTTGCATGGTTTTAACCTTGCTCTCGTGCTCCGCCCTGGCCTAAGAATGCTCCAGACTAGCCTTCTCGGATTGCTCGTGGAAGCCTTGGAGCTCACCAATCTGTATGATGAGTTGAGAGGCTCTTTCCCTCTCAACCGCAAGAATTCTGTTGGTCTCCCCAAGCTCCCGCTGGAGCTCACCAACCTGTACGTCGAGTCGAGGGGCTCTCTCCCTCTCAACTGCAAGAATTCTGCAAGCTTCCTCGAGCTCCCTTTGAAGAACCACCAGAGCTCGAGAGAGCTTGTCAGTCGAACCCGCCCTCTCCTTAAAGTGATCAGCCTCGTGGCGGGCCCGAGCCCAAGCTCCAACAGCCAGATGTAAGCGTCATTTCAGCGCCCTCATAATCAGGGCACTCTGCAAAAAAGGATGACACGCATAAAAGACAGTCGAACTAACTGACTAAAGACCCGACTTCGGTGCGATAACTTACCCGAGACGCGTAGTCTATGGCGATCCTTGTGAGAGCAAGGTCGTCGATTTCGGGGAGAAGAAAAGCCTCATTCGGCACCCCAGCGCGACGGAAAGCTATCTCGACAAGGTCATCCGGATGACCCCTCCTGTCGAAGAACTCTCCTCCTCTTGGAACACGGACCGCATCAGAGCGGAGAACCTGGCGCTCACTTCGGGGTCGCGTGAGTGGAAGTATGCTCCCAGGGAGCCATCCAGAACACCCATGAGCTTCTTGATAGGCCAGCTTCCGCCGCCAGGGCCCTCACTTGCGAAACTTCGAACGTTTCGGCTCTGGCAAGGAGGGCTCCGTCCGAAGCATCTCCTTCACTCGTCGGCTCCCCTCCTTCTCCTTCCTCCTCTTCTTCTTCTCCTGCTTCTGCTCCCTCAGAAATCCCCCTGCCCACAACAGGCCCTTTAGGAACTTTTGCTCCCCCCGGAGCCTCCTATTCCTCGGCAGAAGGCCCTTCACCGGAAAGCCCCCCGCGGACTTTGGTCGTTGGTTCGGCAGGTTCGGCCATCTCCTCGTCACCCGCTGGCTCTCCTACCGACGACCCAGGCCGAACCTCAGCAGCCGCAACCTCTTCCCTTGCCTCGATGGAAGCGGAGGTCGCCCCCACCTCCTCCTGTAACCTCGCCGAGCCACTGGCCTCCAATGAGGGAGACTGAACCGCCTCGTCTGCAGGGGCCCCCAAGCCAACCGGCGTTTCCCCTTCGCCATCATCGAACAAAATGACAACGGGGGGGAGGAAACCTCAGCAGCCTCCTCCAAAACCCCCGCGACTTCCCAGTCTCCGCTCCTGGATAGACCCTCCTCCGCCGCCGAAAGATCATGTGCCGCCGGAACTTCGGTAGTTCCCCTGCCTCGATGGAAGCGGAGGTCGCCCCACCTCCTCCTGTAACCTCGCCGAGCCACTGGCCTCCAATGAGGGAGACCGAACCACCTCATCTACAGGGGCCCCCAAGCCAACCGGCGTTTCCCCTTCGCCATCATCGGACAAAACGACAACGGGGGGGGGAGGAAACCTCAGCAGCCTCCTCCGAAACCCCCGCGACTTCCCGGTCTCCGCTCCTGGATAGACCCTCCTCCGCCGCCGAAAGATCATGCGCCGCCGGAACTTCGGTAGTTTCGGCCTACGGCAACGAGGAGCGTCGACTATCACCGTCTTCCCCGATCCCCCTAGAGCGGGGGCCGGAGGGGCGAGACCTCTTCTCAGACTGATGCTTGCTGCTGGAGCCAGATCTCCTGCGGCACTTCCCCAGCTCCTCCCTCATCTGGTCTACGAGCGCCGACCTTTCAGCTGTAGCGGTAATATGATTCGCCCGTTAGTTCACACAGAAATAAAAGCTGGAGCCACACTAAATTATCAACTACGGGGTAATACTCACCGCGAGGATCGACGGGGCTCAATCCGGCCGCAAAGAGAGCGTCCTCCGATAGGAGAACGCTAGCTGGGAGCGCCTAACTGCTGCGCAGCACAATCAGATCCCTCTTCTCCGAATCAGTTAACTTCGGGTGCGCTTCTAGATCCTTCACATACTTCCCCCATACCCAAGGGAAGTCCAAACCGATGTTCCCCCCGACTATTAAGAACCGCGACTTCCACTCCTTTATCGACGATGAGTTGTCCGATATCATCTTGAAGGATCTCCGGGGACCGATGTAAGGCCATTCTGAGGCCCTCCCGAGACCAGATTGAAACATACCCTGAATAGCGAGAGGGTCGCGGTCACCCCGAGGTGCTTGCACAACGAGATAAACCTGATGAGGTTGCGCCAATTGTTGGGGGCCACCATGGTGAAGCATATATTGTAGAACTTCATCACCTCCCGCACCAACGGATGAAGAGGGAACCAGAGACCTGCCCTCAAGCTTTCCTCATAACAGAATGCCCCATCCCCTAATCCGGATGTCACCCTATCCTCAGCCGCCGGGGGCAACAAGATGACATCCTGGGGGATCTTGTACAAGCGGCGCATCCATTCCAGATCCGCCAAGGTCACCTCCGAAGCTTGGTCGCTTGGGCTCACCATATCTTCAATCGCAAGAGATGCTGAGCAGGATCGCAGCGAAAACGGGAAGACGAAGTTCTTCAAAGGAGAACGAAAGGGGCACTATAAATAGGGTAGCGCCGCCACGACTCCGTTTTTCCAATCGAAACCGTCTTAGGGTGAGGATGAGACGTCCCAACCTAGGCATTCGGAACTGCCGCTACGAGCACCGTGAAAATTGAGATTTCCCACGTGGTGCTTCCCTAGCTGTTACCTTCGCCCCTAAGGAATGACGGATCCACCTCGGAAAGGCAAGATGGCCCCACAGCATCAATTAGGGCATCATTGCGCAGGCAATCAAATACGTATCCCCAAATGTAGATCGCTCTACCTAAGCCTATACTCCCTATGCTCGAACCTACGCTTCGAACTAGGGAGTGGGGGGCATGTGTTGAGGGGTAGAATCGTCATTGCATTGATAATCGTGTGAGGGGGGCTAGGATCAGCCCCATCCCTCCGCCCGCTATGATATGCCCCCGAGGAACGAGCTAAACTAATATGGTCCGTCAGGCCATGCGACCTCTGACTCGTTCTCTCCGGGTTTCCATAGCCCAACCTTTCCGAACTACTCATAACTCAACCTTCCCCAAGCTAGCTGTAGCTCGGCCTCTCCGAGCTTCCTACAGCTCATCTTCCCCGAGCTTCCCATAGGTCGGCTTCTTCGGGCTTCCATAGCTCGGCTTCCCCGAGCTTCCTGTAGCTCGTTTTCCCTGAGCCTCCATGGTTCGGCTTTCCCCGAGCTTCCATGGCTCGGCTTCCCCGAGCTTCCATGGCTCGGCTTCCTCCGAGCTTCCATAGCTCGGCTTCCCCGAGCTTCCCATGGTTCGGCTTTCCCCGAGCTTCCATGACTCGGCTTCCCCGAGCTTCCCATAGCTCGGCTTCCTCCGGGCTTCCATAGCTCGGCTTCCCCGAGCTTCCATAGCTCGGCTTCCCTGAGCCTCCTGTAGCTCGTTTTCCCCGAGCCTCCCATGGTTCGGCTTTCCCCGAGCTTCCATGACTCGGCTTCCCCGAGCTTCCCATAGCTCGGCTTCGTCCGGGCCTCCCATGGTTCGGCTTTCCCCGAGCTTCCATAGTTCGGCTTCTCCGAGCTTCCATAGCTCGACTTCCCCGAGCTTCCCACAGCTCGTTTTCCTCGAACTACCTTTAGCTCGACCTCTCCGAGCTCCCATAGCTCGGCCTCCCTGAGCGATTCATGATTCGATACTCACCTCTGTGGAACCTGACGCGGGAGAGCCTAGACCTATCGTAACAGAATCCCAGACAAAGAATTATGTTGAAGAGTGGTCTAGGACCTAATATAGCTACCTGGGACCTATGCATCTATCAGATCTCAGGCCATCAAGGAGCTCTCCTAGCCATCGATCCCTTAACGAACAAGATACGGATCCCACCGGCCCCACAACGGCCTGATTCGATTCATTCCCGTATTCTAACAATCTTTGAACCTTCCAGAAGGCGCTCAAGATCCAGGTGATTGCCTATAAATACGACACCCCCAGATTCTCTCAGGTATGCACTCACTGCCCCTGGCTCACTCTCACTCTCTCACTCTCCTCCACTGCTCGTCGGTGCTCCCCTAGAGCTCCCGATCGGCCACACCTGGAGAGACTCCCCGGAGAGATCTCTCTCCATATTTTCTGTTGATCACCGATCCCCACTGACTTGAGCGTCGGAGGGTCTTCCGCGGAGGGCCACCCCCAATGCCTCTCGTGCGAGAACTTCTGCGCAAGTCCATCCAGGAGGAAGCCCAGACCAGGAGATCGACTGCGCCCGAATCGAAGGACAGATCCCGGCAGCAATAATATATATATATATATATATATATATATATATATGATGTTTACTTTGAAATTAGCATTTTTTTTTTGGTCTAAAGATATTAAGAGTGAAAGATAGGATAGTAATCAGGTGAGACGAAATGATAAATAGATCGAATCAATGTAAGTTGGTATAAAAAATCATCAATTTGAATTTAATTCATTTATTAAAAAAAATTAAAATATGAAATTTTGCCTTGCTTAACAAATAGATAATTTGAGCCGATCTATTTAACCTTTGAGTCGATAATAAAAATGCCATATATCAATTTGTTTAACATATTCGATATGTTTAACCTATTAATTAATAATATAAATATGCCATATATCAATTTGTTTAACATATTCGATATGTTTAGCCTATTAGTTAGTAATATAAATAGATCGAATAAATGAATTAATCTGAATCAATTCGATGCAATCCTACTTGTTATTTAAATAAATTAAATAGATTAAATAAGTTTAGTACATAAAAACTATCAACCCATTTAACATATGGGTTAAGGCGAGTCAATATATGTATGAACCAAATTTATTTAATTCAAACCCAAACCTATTTACGATAGGTTGGATAAGTAAATCATCGGATCATTTTTGCATGCTCAACTTTTAAATCTATATTTTTATATTTAGAAACGAAATCTTTCCTGCACTGGTGACCCGTGCAGATAGATGAAATCCGATAAATTTTAACTTCGGATAAATTTAATCGGCCGCTTCGGATAAATTTTAACCATTGTCAGTGAAATCTACAGCTACGAACATACACGTTTATCACGCATTCGGCTCAAGGTCGGGAATCGCTTCGCTCCTGTTTTTACTGTACAAAATCACCTACTCTCTGTTTGGCGAGTTAGAATTAAGGAAAAGATTTTGCACACTGTAATTATAAAATTAAAATTACGATATTTTACATAAAATTTTATGCATCGAAGATGATGTACAGTAAATCAATATTTTCAAATTAATAGTGCCATAATCATTGTCAGTTAAAAATAAAAAAAGGTGTTCTTGAATCGTATATTTGTTGCGAGTTCATGAAGATTTTATTTTATCTGCGCGAAATGCAACGTATTTTTCTTTCTCATATCATTATCAAAATCTCTAATAAATTATAATAATATTTTTTATTAATTATATCTTAGCCTAAAAAGGTTTTATTATATTATGAAATAATAATAAACATAATTTTAATATTATGTTACAATACAATTATAAAAAATAGTAAATCAATATCTTTTAATAATTTTATATTATAAACATTATTATAGTAGAATATTATTATTTTCTTACTATATTATAATACTATAATTTGATGCATTTTAATATTATTGTAATATGATGGTATTATATTATATATTATTAGGATAATTATAATAATAATTTTTAATATGTTTGTTGCCGCCGGGATCCGTCCTCCGACTCGAGCGTGGTCGATCTCCTGGGGCGGACCTGCACAGAAGTCCTTGCGCGAGAGGCGTTGGGGGTGGCCCTCCGCGGAAGACCCTCCGACGCTCAAGTCAGTGGGGGAATCGGTGATCAACAGAAAATGGGGAGGTGGATCTCTCCGGAAAGTCTCTCCAGGGGCGGCCGATCGGGAGCTCAAAGAGGGGAGCGCCGACGAGCAGCTAGGGAGAGTGAGAGAGTGAGAGTGAGAGTGAGCGCATACCTGGGAGAATCTGGGAGTCATATTTATAGGCTTTCACCTGGACCTTGAGCGCCTTCTGGAAGGTTCGAAGGTTGTTTGGATACGGAAATGGATCGAATCAGGCCGTTGTGGGGCCGTTGGGATCCGTATCTTGTTTGTTAAGGGATCGACGGCTAGGAGAGCTCCTTGATGGCTTGAGATCTGGTAGGTGCGTAGGTCTCAGGTGGCCGTATTAGGTTCTAGACCACTCTCCAACATAATTCTTTGCCTGAGATTCCGTTACGATGGGTATAGGCTCTCCTGCGTCGGGTTCCGTGGAGGTGAATTTTGGATCGTGGTTGCTCAGAGAGGCCGAGCTATGGAAGCCCGGAGGGAGCCGAGCTACGGGAGGCTCGGAGAGAGCCGAGCTACGGAAGCTCGGGGGGAGCCGAGCTATGGAAGCCCGGAGAGAGCCGAGCTATGGAAGCTCGGGGGAAGCCGAGCTATGGAAGCCCGGAGAGAGCCGAGCTATGGAAGCTCGGGGGAAGCCGAGCTATGGAAGCTCGGAGAGAGCCGAGCTATGGAGGGGAGAGAGCCGAGCTATGGAAGCTCGGGGGAGGCCAAACTATGGAAGCTCGGAGAGAGCCGAACTATGGGAGGCTCAGAGAGAGCCGAGCTATGGAAGCTCGGGGAAGGCCGAGCTACGGAAGCTCGGGGGATCGCGTGACCCGATGGACCACATTAGTTTAGCTTATTCCTTGGGGGCATATCGTAGCGGGCGGAGGGATGGGGTCGGTCTTAGCTCCCTTGCATGATTATCAATGCAATGACGATTCTACCCCCCAACACATGCCCCCCACTCCCTAGTTCGAAGCGTAGGTTCGGGCGTAGGGAGTATAGGCTTAGGTGGCATGATCTGCATTTGGGGATGTGTATTCGATTGCCTGCGCAATGATGCCTTTAATTAATGTCGTGGGGCCATGTTGCCTTTCCAAGGAGGATCCGTCATTCCTTAGGGGTGAAGGTAACGGCCGGGAAATGCCACATGGGAAATCCCAACTTTCACGGTGCCCATAGCGACAGTTCCGGATGCCTAGGTTAGGACGCCCCATCCTCACTTTGAGGCGGCTTCGATTGGCAAAAAGGAGTCGTGGTGGCGCTATCTTTATTTGTAGAGCCCCCTTCCATTCTCCTCTGAAGAACTTCGTCTTCTTGCTTTCGTTGCGATTCTGCTCATCGTCTCTTGCGATCGAAGACATGGTGAGCCCAAGCGACCAGGCTTCGAAGGTGACCCTGGCTGATCTGGAACGGATGCGCCGCTTGTACAAGATCCCCAGGACGTCATCTTGTTGGTCCCAACGGCTGAGGATAGGGTGACATACGGTTTAGAGGACGGAACGTTCTGCTACGAGGAGAGCTTGAGGGCAGGCCTCCGATTCCCCTTCATCCGTTGGTGCGGGAGGTGATGAAGTTCTACAATATATGTTTCACCATGGTGGCCCCCAACAGCTGGCGCAACCTCATCGGGTTTATCTCGTTGTGTAAGCGCCTCGGGGTGACAGCGACCCTCTCATTATTCAGGGTGTGTTTCAATCTGGTCTCCGGGAGGGCCTCAGAATGGCCTTACATCAGTCCCCGGAGGTCTTTCAAGATGATATCGGACAACCCTTCGTCGATAAAGGAGTGGAAGTCGCAGTTCCTCATAGTCAGGGGGAACATTGGTTTGGATTTTCCTCGGGTCTGGGGGCAGTACGTGAAGGATCCAGAAGCACACCCGGAATTAACTGATTCGGAGAAGAGGGATTTGGTTGTGCTACGCAGTAGTCAGGCGCTCCCAGCCAGCGTTCTCTTATCGGAGGATGCTCTTTTCGCGGCCGGGTTAAGTCCCGTCGACCCTCGTGGTGAGTATTACCCCGTGGCTGATAATTTAGTGTGGCTTCATCTTTGGTTTCTGTGTGAACTAACCGACGAATCGCATTGCTCCTACAGCCGAAAAGTCGGCATTCGTGGACCAGATGAGGGAGGAGCTGGGAAAGCGCCGTAGGAGATCTGGTTCCGGAAGCAAGCCTCGGTCCGAGAAGAGGCTTTGCCCCTCTGGCTCCCGCTCCAGGGGGATCGGGAGGGATGGTGATAGTCGGCGCTCTTCGTCGCCTCAAGCCGAAGCTGCCGGAGTTCTGGCAGCGCCTGATCTTTCGGCGGTGGAGGAGGATCTATCCAGGCGCGAAGATCAGGAAGTTGCGGGGATCTCGGAGGAGGCCGCTGGGGTTTCCTCCCCCCGTCGTCGTTTTGTATGACGATGGCGAAGGAGAAATGCCGGTTGGCTTGGGGGCTCCCGCAGGCGAGGCAGCTCGGTCCTCCTCATTGGAGGCCAATGGCTCGGTGAGGTCACAGGAGGAAGTGGGGACAGCCTCCGCTTCCATCGAGGTAGGGGAAGAGGTTGCGGCTGCCGAGGCCGGCCTGGGCCGTCGATAGGGGAGCCAACGGGCGATGAGGAGATGGCCGAACCTGCCAAACCGACGACCGCGGTCCGCGAGGGGCTCTCTGGTGAAGGACCTCCCGATGAGGAACAGGGGGCTCCGAAGGGAGCGGAAGTTGCTGAAGGGCCTGTCACAGATAGGGAAATCTCTGAGGAGACGAGAGCAGAAGGAGAGGAAGAGGAAGAAGAAGATGGAGGAGAAGGAGGGGAGCCGGCGAGCAAAGGGGATGCTTCGGCCGGGGTCTTCCTTGTCGGAGCCGAAACGTCTGAGGCTTCCCAAATGAGGGCCCTGGTGGCGGAAGCTGGGTTGTCAAGAAGCTCATGGGTCGCGGGAGTTCTGGATGGCTCCCTAGGAGCAGATTTCCACTCGCGCGACCCAGAAGTAAGTGCCAGGTTCTCCGCTCTGATACGGTTCGCATTCCAAGGAGAGGAGAGTTCTTCAATTGGAGGGGTCACCCGGAAGACCTTGTCGAGGTGGCCTTCCGTCGCGCTGGGGTGCCAAACGAGGCTTTCCTTCTCCCCGAGATTGATGACCTTGCTCTTACAAGGATCGCCACAAACTACACGTCTCGGGTAAGTTATCGCACCGAAGTTGGATCTCTGGTTAGTTAGTTCGTCTGTCTTTTATGCGTGTCATCCTTCTTCGCAGAGCGCCCTGATCATGAGGGCATTGAAATGGCGCTTGCATCTGGCGGTTGGAGCTTGGGCCCGGGCCCGCTATGAGGCCGATCTCTTCAAGGAGAGGGCGGAGTCGACTGAGAAACTCTCTTGAGCCCTGGTGACTTTTCAAAGGGAGCTCGGGGAGGCTCGCAGAATTCTTGCAATTGAGAGGGAGAGAGCCCCCGACTCGCTGCACCGGTTAGTGAGCTCCAGCGGGAGCTTGGGGAGGCCAACAGGATTCTCACGGCTGAGAGGGAAAGAGCCTCCCAACTTACCATTCAAATTGGCGAGCTTCAAGGCTTCCGTGAGCAATCTGAGAAGGCTAATTCAGAGCTTGCTCAGGCCAGGGCGGAGCATGAAGGCAAGGTTAAGTCCATGCAGCTATACTTTGATAAGAGGTGGGACCAGCTGAAAGCTAGCCATGCCGAAGATAAGGCCGGCTGGAGTAAAAAGTTTGAGGAGGAAGAGCGCAAATGCCGGTGGCAGCAGGACCACCTCACCTGCCTAAGCAAGGAGCTTTCCGATACACAAGATCGGCTAAAGTGGTCGGATGAACTGCTGCCGACTGCCAGATGAGGTCGACTTTGCTCGTCAGGAAGTTGGAGACACCCAGGCCCGGGTGGACGAGCTAAAAGAGAGCCTTCTCCAGAGCCAGTCGGCTAGGTCTAGGGCTCTCGACAGGGTTCACGTGCTGGAGGGGGAGTTAGCCCGACGAGAGGATCAGGTATGGTTCTATTGGATCCATTCATTTTGACCTTTCGATTTTTGCTTTACTCGGCCTTTTTGCCTGCAGACGCATAAGATGAGGCAGGAATTCCAGAGACGGTTGAGGGTTCGGAGAGGAGGCGGCCTTGAGGCACCGAAGGATCTCCGAACTGGAGAAGCAATTAACCGAGACAAATGCGCGGGCCTCCTCGGTGGTGGAGGAGTACAAGAAATCCATCGAATTCACCGAACGTAGGGTGGCCTGTGCCGACGCATTTCAGCTGGGCGAAGATGAGGCGAGGGCTAAGGTTGCCCAGGCTTACCCGGACCTGGACCTGTCATGCCTAGATGCTGAACATTATGAAGCATACACCCCGGGGGTCGAGGAGGATGAATATGGAGAAATATCTGATGTCGACCTCAATGCCATCCTGGGAGTTGATGCGACTGCCGACGTATCCTGTCGTAGCACCTTCGAGAAGGGAGAGCCGAGTAATGCTCCTGCTGGTGCGGCCAGGAGATGCTGGGGTTGATCCCGAGTCCTGACCCTTTGGGGGGTCATATGTATTCTCTTTCCTCTCTTTCGTTTTGTAATTTGACCAGAGATCAATAAATAGATTGGCCATCTTCATCTATTGGTTCTCCCTGAATGGTTTCTTGTCTCAATTTTTGGTGGAATGTCCTAGTAAAGGTCGAGGTGTGGGGGTTGTCTCGACGAAAAGGTCGAACGCCAACGCAGCCTGGTGTGAGACGATTTAACTTGGCTTAGGCCGAATGACATGGTGGTTCGACAAATTCGAAGAACGGGATAGCCTTTTTGGGGCTGAAGGACGAAGTAACTCGGCTGAGGCCGAAGGACAAAGTAGCTCGGCTGGGGCCGAAGGATGAAGTAACTCGGCTGGGGCCGAAGGACAAAGTAGCTCGGCTGGGGCGAAGGACGAAGTAGCTCGGCTGAGAGTAGATATTTCAATTGGTTTTTGAAGTATAGGAATAGCTCTAGCCCCACAAAGGGGGGTTAGGTGATGCCTAGGCCTTACGCGCAACCAGACTGGGGGTTCATTACCGAGGAACGCACGGCGTCCGCACCCCTTAATTGCTTTGTTAGTGTTCTATCTCTTCTCAGGCGAGTCGATTTTCGTTTTGCCGAAATGGATGATACGGCTTTGACGCCAGTAAAAAGCTGCTCTGGAGCCTTCGAGAGGCCTTTATTGTGTTGGTCTTTTCCCACGCGGGTTGTTTCGACGTGTGATGCAAGCGTTTGCCCGCCATTGGGGGATGTCGTAGGATGATCCCCTGGATCTGTCAGTTTCCGTAGGATCGGCGGGCGATTTTCTGTGTTCAACAACCATGATTCGGGATCAAAGGAAATCTTTTTATGCGTCATAGTTCAGGCGATGGGCTTGGCGCGCAATGGGGCGCTGCTTTCATCCTGGGAGGCCACGTGGTGGCATGGGTTAGGTGTTTTGAATCTCGGGGTTTTCGGCTTTGATAGCTGCTCCGGTTCATTTCTGCCTATAAAAAGGGGGAAGAGGGGTCGTGTTAGGCCATCCTCAAAGTTTCCTTCCCTGTTGGAGTTTCCACAATGTCCATCTCTCTGGTGCTTCGAGTGGGAGGACGAACTTTTCTTTCATAAGTCATTCCCCCCGGATAGCTGGGGTGACGAAGGAGCCGCCGGAGATTGGCTCGCCCTGAGGGGATGAGTCCCGGAGATCATATGGAGAGCGCACAGGAGAGCCGCAGAGATCACACGGAGAGCGCACATATGCTCTTCCAGTGTGTCCTTTGTGGTTCTCCCTTGGGGACGTACGATAGGAAGTGTACGCGGGCTCCCCATGACTCGCTTGAACTTCTCCTCCTCCCCCGGTTTGGATTCCTAGGCTTGCTCGCCTGGGGAATCTTTCGCCACATGGGGAGGGTGCGATGGTGTGCCGCCCGCAGGTACCTTGCCTTTGAGTTTGGGCAAGGTGGAGCGGTACACACTCGGTTTGGGAGAGCGTTCTGGCGCCAGGGTCTGCGAGCTTCCTACCCACTCGTTGGGGGGCCTCTCGGTTGGGTGGTTTAGGGTAATATCCCGTCCACCCTTTCGATCACTCTGATATCCCGTTGGGTCGCCGAGATATCATTATTTACTGAAGCTGGCCGCAACTGTTGGTCCATGTCGTCCGCCTGTTATCGCTCGAGCTGACCGTTCGTGGTTTGTCTGATTTGTCGGTCCGAACGCGGAGCATCACAGTTGCCCAGATCTGCTTTGGAGCAGCTGCCGAGCTTTGTATTCGTCTTCATTTTATGTATTTCAATGCTCTCGTAATGCCTCTCAGGCAATTGTAATCGGTTTCGATGGCAATGAAATAAAGAAAGTTTTGCTCTATTTCTCAATTTTGTCTCTTTTGTGCTAGGTTGTTGTTGTTGGCCAAGGGGCATAAGGACATCTCGTTCGTTTTTAGACGAGGATCCCACGTCATCCGAACTAGTCGGGGCTTGTGAGCTGCCCGGGTCTAGACGGAGGTTTAGAGACTGTTTGTGGTAAGATATGTTCCTTAACTCTGCCGAAGCTCAGAGATTCATGCTTCGACCCTATTGGAGCTCGGACATTGGTGGCCCGGCCCTGCCGAGGTTTGGAGAACGGTTGCTTGGTCCTGCCAAGGTTCGGAGGTCTTATTGCTCGGCCCTGCTGAGGTTCGGAGATTGACGGCTTGGCCCTGCCAAGGTTCGGAGATTTAGAGCTCGGAGGGGTGACTTAGTCATCACCATGAGTCATGATGCTAGGTCCCTGTGGGGTTCGGTGAGGGGCGTCAAGGCAGAACGGGGGGTGCATGGTCACGCCCTCCATTTATGACATGACTACTCCCGAGGGAACGAATTATTGTCAACGCTGGAGCTCTCTCTTTTTCACGCTTCCCGAAAGGCGGCCAGTTTAAAAGAGCTTGGGGAAGTGTTGAGAGCATTTATTGCGGGGGCCGGAACGGGAAGTACCCCATTCCTAGAGAAGAAAAGGGGGTTTTCGAACAGTCCATCCGCATTACCGATTTCGCTCGGGATGGGGCATGACCCTTCGGATTCTGCAGGCGCTGGTTAAAGCGGCGACATGTGGCAAATTCTTACGGGTCGGTAGTTACGGCCCGACTGATCGAAATATTCGCTTGAAGAGTATAAATACGGACGAGGGGGGTGCTGGTGTTTGCCATCTCTTCGACTCGACCTTAGAATAGCTTTCGACATGGCTTCTCGAGGAGGAGAGTAGTCATCTGATGGTTTAAGAGCGGTGATCAACGGCTGCTGCGTCCGGTGGGGGGCCGTCCCACCATCACGATCGATAGGCAGGCCTTGGCGTCGGCCTTCGCGAGCCACCAGCGGCTCGAGAGGGTCGTCGAAGAGTACGTCGCCGTTACCACGAGGGAGGTCGCGGCCCTCCGCGGGGTGGTGGACCGGCAACGGGGGGAGATATCATCTCTCCACCGACAAGTTGCCGAGCTCTCCCAGCGCTTGGAGGATTTGTTAGCCTCCGGAGAAGACAGTGAGCCTTAGCGAGGGCTCTTTCTGCTTCTTTTCTTTCTTTTGCTGTTGTTGTCTTTCTTTTTCTTTTCAATGAATACAAGAATTTGGCATACTGTGTATTCTGTTGCTTCCGAAGCATTCGCCCGTATTTGATTGAGATTTATCAGCCGCCCGAGTTTGAGCTAATTTAGGAGATCACGGGCGGGTTTCATTTAGGGCATGTAGGCCACCCGAATTTGAACATAGTTTAGGAGATCGCTTGGGTTGGTCAGGGCTTGTAAGCTGCCCGAATCGAACCAAGTTTTCTTAGGGGGTCACTGGTCTCTGTTTGGACCAGTGGCGGACCTAGGCGGTCCTTTAGAAGGAGATCCTTTACTTCTTCCGAGTATCAGGAAATTTTTGTTCTTGTTTTTATTTTATTTTTAGGGTATTCGAGAAGTCACCCCACTTCAAACGACGCCCTGGGGTGCGGCTAAGGCGTGAGGGCTTTGCTCTTTTGGCCGATGATTCGGTCATCGGGCGCGATCAGGGCGCGGGAATGTCGCTCGGTTGGCCCGAGGAACTTGATAGTTAAGGTCACTTCTCGGCTTTGGCTGAGGTTTGGAGAATTGTTGCTCGGCCCTGCCGAGGTTTGGAGAATTGTTGCTCGGCCTTGCCGAGGTTTGGAGATTTGTTGCTCGGCCCAGCCGAGGTTCGGAGATTTTGTTGGCCCTGCTGAGGTTCGGAGAATTTGTTGCTCGGTCCTGCCGAGGTTCGAGATTTGTTGCTCGGCCCTGCCGAGGTTCGGAGATTTCCTGTTCAAATAGGTAACTCGGTCGTGCCGAGGATTGGTAAGCAGCATCTGTTTCTTTTGCAATTTTTGGCAATAATGCATAATGATTCATGTTGCAAATTGAAAAATGTGCCGACAGGAAGGTATAATGAGGCATATAAATGATTGAGAGGACATACCCTATTGATAATACTTACGGAGATTGTCCGAGTTCCACGTCCGGGGATGGATTTTCCCATCCAAATCTTGTAGCTTGTAGGTTCCCGGTCCAATGATCTCCGCTACTTGGTACGGGCCTTCCCAGTTTGGCGCCAGCTTTCCTTGTTCCAGCGGTTTGGAAACAGAGGCCTTTCCGGAGGACAAGGTCGCCGGGCAGGAAGGCTTTCCCTTTGACTCTGGAGGCGTGGTAGCGGGCCACCCTTTGTTGATAAGCAGCCACTCTGATCCGGGCCTTCTCTCTGATCTCCTCTACCAGGTCGAGGTTGGTGCGGAGCTGTTCGTTGCTAGCTTCCTCTGAGTAGCTTTCCACCCGCAATGATGGGAGGCCTATTCCACAGGGATAACGGCCTCTGTGCCGAAGCCATTCGGAATGGGGTTTCGCCTGTCGGGATTCTCGGGGTGGTGCGGTAGGCCCATAAGACATGGTGCAGCTCTCCGCCCACCTGCCTTGGGCTCTGGAGAGGCGAGCTTTGATTCCCTGAAGGAGGGTCCTGTTGGTCACTTCGGCCGCTCCGTTGGCTTGTGGGTGCCCGACCGAGGTGAGGTGGTGACGGATTCCGTGCTCCTCACAGAACTGGCGGAATTTAGAGTTGTCAAACTGCTTGCCGTTATCGGTGATTATGGTGTGCGGGAGGCCGAATCGGCAGATGATGGACCTCCATACAAAATCTCTGGCCCGTGCCTCGGTTATTTGTGCAACTGCTTCCGCCTCGACCCATTTGGTGAAGTAGTCGATGGCGACAAATAGAAATTTCCGCTGTCCCGTGGCAAGCGGGAAATGGGCCGAGGATGTCCATCCCCCATTTGGCAAAGGGCCAAGCGGAGGATATAGGAACTAGCGGCGGAGGGGAGCCTTTGGATGCTTGAATGCCTCTGGCATGGGTCGCAGGCTCGGACTAGATCGTCTGCATCCTTTTGCATGGTCGGCCAGTAGTAGCCTTGTCGCAGCACCTTGTGGCATAGGGACCGGCTTCCCAGATGGTTGCCGCAAATCCCTTCATGTACCTCGCGGAGAGCATAATCTGCTTCGGACGGGCGAAGGCATCTGAGCAGCGGCATGGAGAAGGACCGTTTGTAAAGCTGGTGTCGATCAGCACGTAATGGGTGGCCTGCAGCTTCAGCTTTCTAGCCTCTCTCGGTCGGACGGAAGCGACCCTTCTTTGAGATATTTGAGGATAGGGTCGAACCATGATGGTTCGGCCTCAACTTGCATTATTCGGTCGGCTTCCGCGATGCTGGGTTTTCCAAGTCTCCAGGTGGAACTTTTGCTCGGCATCCATTGACTCCGCGGTCGCCAATCGGGAGAGTAGGTCGGCGCGGGCATTCTCGGATCTGGGAATCTGAATGATTTCAAATTCGGAAAATGGGGAAGCAGGCTCCGCACCTCCTGAAGATATCGAACCATGTTCGGCTCCCGGGCTTCAAACTCTCCTCGTACATGGCCGGCTACCAGCTGAGAGTCGGTGAAGGCATTAAGCTTCTCCACCTTCAGATTGCGGGCGATTCGGAGACCGGCTAACAGGGCTTCGTACTCGGCTTCGTTGTTGGAGGCCGGGAAGGAGAATCGGACGCCATATTCAAAGGTATCCCCTCCGGACTGGTGAGAACCAGGCCCGCACCGGAGCGATGGGCATTAGATGACCCGTCGACATGGAGGAGCCACCGGGCTCCAGATTTTGGTTCTTCGGGGGAGTCTGGGGTAGAACCGTCCTCCGGGATGGTACACTCGAGGAGGAAGTCGGCTAGCACCTGAGCTTTGATGGCTGGGCGAGGCTGAAAGTGTATGTCATGCTCGCTTAGCTCGACGGCCCACTTGGTCATTCTCCCGATGTCTCGGGACGGTGGACTACCGCCTTGATGGGTTGGTCGGTCAGGACCGTCACAGAATGTGCTTGGAAGTACGGCCGCAGCTTCCGAACTGAGGTGATTAAGGCCAACACCATCTTTTCAATTCTGCTGTACCTTGTCTCCGCATCGCGGAGTAGCCTGCTGACATAGTAGATCGGCTTTTGGACTTTGCCTTCTTCCTTTGACAGCACCGAGCAGACGCACCTTCGAAACAGCCAGGTACAAGAATAGGGTCTCCCTGGGGCGGACTGCTGAGGAGTGGGGGCGAGCCGAGGTACTTCTTGAGATCTTGAAATGACCTTTGGCATTCGGGAGTCCACTGGAAGTTTTAGCCGAGTTTTGAAGAAGGGGAGGCATCTCTCGGCCGACCGCGCCACGAAGCGGTTAGGGCCGCTATCCTCCCGGTTAGGCGCTGGACCTCTTTAAGATGCCGGGGGCGCCATTTGTTGGAGAGCTTGAATCTTCTGGGGGTTAGCTTCGATACCTCGCTGGGAGACCATGAAGCCGAGAAACTTCCCGGAGTTAACGCCGAAGGCGCATTTGGTCGGGTTGAGTCTCATCCCATACTTGCGCAGCGTTGCAAAGCTCTCTGAGAGGTCCTCGACATGCGTGATGCTTCCTTGCTTTTGACCAGCATGTCGTCCACGTACACCTCCATATTCCGGCCGATTTGCTCCTTGAATACTTTGTTGACCAGCCTCTGGTAGGTGGCACCTGCATTTTTAAGACCAAAAGGCATAACGCGGTAACAGTAAGTACCTCGGTCGGTTATGAAGGCGGTCTTTTCTTCATCTTCGGGGCCATCGGATCTGATTGTAGCCTGAATAGGCGTCCATGAATGACAGCATCTGGTGGCCTGAGGTGGCGTCCACGAGCTGGTCGATCCGGGGAAGGGGAAGCTGTCCTTCGGGCAGGCTTTGTTGAGGTCGGTGAAGTCGATGCAGATCTCCACTTGCCGTTCGACTTCTTCACCATGACGACATTTGATAGCCAGCTCGGATAATTTACCTCCCGGACGAAATTGCCTTGATGAGTTTGTCTACCTCTTCTTCAATGGCCTTTTGTCGTTCGGGGCGAAGCTCCTCTTCTTCTGCTTGACGGGCCTGTGCATCTCGTCCACGTTGAGATGATGGACGAGAACCTCGGGCTGATCCCTGGCATGTCGGAGGCGGACCAGGCGAAGATGTCAGCGTTGCTTCGGAGGAACCTGATCAATCTGTGCCGAGGCTCTCCTTTGAGCAGCGACCCGATTTTTATGGTTCGGTCGGGACGAGCCTCATCCAATGGCCTCCTCCAATTCCTCTGCCGGTTCTCCCGCTGTTCGGCGAAGTCCTCGCGAGCATCTAGCCCATCAACCTCCGGCATTCTAGACTGAAGGCTTGTAACAAAGCACTGCCGAGCCATGGCTTGACTTCCTCGAACAACTCCAACTCCCGCTCGGTGGGAAACTTCATGGATAAGTGCGGGATGGAGACAACTGCCTTGAGGGACATCAGACCGGGCCTGCCGAATATTGCGTTGTATGGGGATCTGAGGTCGGTACTAGGAAGTCTGTCTGAACAATGGTCACAAGGGGCCAGGTTCCCGCGCGGACCGTCAGGGTGACGACCCCTTCCGGGACGATGACGTCGCCTGTGAATCCCATCAAGGTGGAATCCACGGCTCGAAGGTTTTCCATGAGTAATTTCATCCTGGCAAACACACCGAGGTACAAAACATTCACCGAACTTCCACTATCAACAAGGATTCGGCTTACATCATAGTTATTCAAATTAAGGGATACAACTAGTGCGTCATCATGGGGGAGCTGTATCCCTTGGAGATCATCATCGGAGAAGGAGAGCTCGCCCGTCCGTGCCTTCTTTGGCGCCGATCCCTTCGCCCCTGGGGCTCGATCCGCCGGCCTCTTCAATCATGTTGATGCGGCCGATCACGGGCGGATTCGGTGGAGGAGGAGGTTGTTGAAGTTCGGGCTGGCGGTCACCTCCTTGTTGTGGCTCGGGCGCCCTCCTGAACTGATTCAGTCGTCCCCGCTGGATCAGCCTCTCGATTTCATTTTTCAGCTGCCAGCATTCTTCAGTGTCGTGGCCGTGCTCCCGGTGGTAGCGGCAGTACTTGGTGGGATCTCTTCGGGTCGGGTTCCCTCGGAGAGGACTGGCCGGGGGAGCTGGCGCTCTATCTCCATGAGGATTTGCGCCCGGGGCACGGTCAGCGGAGTGTAGTGATCGAATCGCCTGGGAGGGCTCCGGGAGCGATTCCTTGGCGGCAGCGGGGGACTCTTTGGCGGCGAGGCGGACTTGGCCGACGGGCGGGACGGTGCCTGTCGGGGACTTTGGGCTCCTTCTTCTTTGCCTGCTCAGCGCGGGCAACTCTCCGCGATTCTTCGACCCTAGCGTACTTGTCCGCCAGGGCCATCATATCAGAGAGGGGGGGTAGCTGACTTCCATAGCCAGGTAGAAGTCGCTTTCCTTCGAGACTCCCCCCGCCAAGGCGGACATAGCCACCTCATGATTAAGGTGGTCCACCTCCAACATGGCCTTATTGAAACGGCCAAGGTAATTTCTCAAGGACTCCCCCTCTCTCTGCTTGACTTCGGAGAGGGAGTCAGATCTTCGTCGGTGGCGGCGGCTGCTGACGAACTGGCCAATAAAAAGGTGGCTCAGCTCGTCAAATGAATCAATGGAACCTGGCTTCAAGCATTGAACCAGGTTCGGGCGGATCCTCTGAGGGTGGAGGGGAAGGCGCGGCAGAGGACCGCATCAGATGCTCCGTGGAACATCATTATTGACCGGAAGCTGCTAAGATGGTCGTCCGGGTCAGAAGAGCCGTGGTAGGGTTCGACGGCTGGTAACTTGACATGGGAGGGAATCACTTCCTCCATGATCCCTTAGAGAAAGGGATGCCCTGCTCCGCCTTGGGCTGGGGCGGATGGGCCTGCTTGGCGGCGTCCAGCTCCTGACGCATCTCCTGGATCTGAC
This sequence comes from Calamus simplicifolius, assembly GCA_900491605.1. NCBI lineage: Eukaryota > Viridiplantae > Streptophyta > Magnoliopsida > Arecales > Arecaceae > Calamus > Calamus simplicifolius. The sequence continues at coordinate 16,556 of UESW01004430.1, read as the reverse complement.
GACGGATCTCCTCTTCGCCGGTCAGAGGAGGAGCTGGGCGAGGAGATCGCAGGGACGGCGTCGAATCATGGTGGGAGGTCACCGGGAGAGGGACCGGGCTCGCCGAGATCTGGGAGGATCCTGTCACCGCCTCGCGGGACTGGTTTGTCCCCTCTGGGTCGATGTGGGGGGTCCGCGGATTCATGCGGACTGGAGGAGGAGTCGCCGGCGAAGAAGGAATCCGGCCTCCTTATGAAAGTGCGGAGCAGGAGGAGCTGCAAGGCGCTCCTGACCAGGTGGGTCAGGGCCTGGACTTGCTGGACCAGCGTGGCAAACTGGTCCTGGGTCACCGGGATGGCAGGCGGTGACGGGGTTTCGATGGTGGAGGTTGCGGCGCTACACCGCTCGTCGGATCAGGCCTCTGGGAAGCGACCTGATCTTGGGCTTCAGAGGTTGCTCTTCTCCGTTGGCCATTAGAGAGGTTCTACTCCGGATTAGATCCTTATCTCCTTTCTTCAAGTTTTAATGGGACTTGAGGCCCTTCCTCTAGCGCCAATCTGTTGCCGCCGGGATCCGTCCTCCGACTCGGGCGCGGTCGATCTCCGGGGCGGACCTGCACAAAGTCCTCGCGCGAGAGGCGTTGGGGGTGGCCCTCCGCGGAAGACCCTCCGACGCTCAAGTCAGTGGGGAAATCGGCGATCAACAGAAAATGGGGAGGTGGATCTCTCCGGGAGTCTCTCCGGGGGCGGCCAATCGGGAGCTCTAGAGGGGAGCACCGACGAGCAGCTGGGAGAGTGAGAGAGTGAGAGTGAGAGTGAGCGCATACCTGAGGGAATCTGGGAGTGTGTATTTATAGGCTGTCACCTGGATCTTGAGCGCCTTCTGGAAGGTTCGAGGTTGTTAGGATACGGAGTGGATCGAATCAGGCCGTTGTGGGGCCGTTGGGATCCGTATCTTGTTTGTTAGGGGATCGACGGCTAGGAGAGCTCCTTGATGGCTTGAGATCTGGTAGGTGCGTAGGTCTCAGGTAGCCTTATAGGTTCTAGACCACTCTCAACATGATTCCTTGCCTAGGATGCCGTTACGAGGGTTAGGCTCTCCCGCGTCAGGTTCCGCGGAGGTGTGGATCGTGGGGCTGGCCGAGCTATGGAAGCCCGGAGGGAGCCGAGCTGGAGCTCCGAGCTATGGAAGCTCGGGGGGAGCCGAGCTATGGAAGCCCGGGAGAGCCGAGCTATGGAAGCTCGGGGGAAGCCGAGCTATGGAAGCTCGGGAGAGCCGAGCTATGGGAGCTCGGAGAGAGCCGAGCTATGGAAGCTCGGGGGAGGCCGAGCTATAGAAGCTCGGAGAGAGCCGAACTATGGGAGGCTCGGAGAGAGCCGAGCTATGGAAGCTCGGGAAAGGTCGAGCTACGGAAGCTCGGGCGTGACCCGACGGACCACATTAGTGTAGCTTATTCCTTGGTGGCATATCGTAGCGGGCGGAGGGATGGGACGGTCTTAGCTCCCTTGCACGATTATCAATGCAATGACGATTCTACCTCCAACAATGTTAAATGGTTTAGATGATATCTTTATATTATAATATTATTAGGATAATTTATAATAATAATTTTTAATATGTTAAATGGTTTAGATGATATCTTTTATTATTTTTATTTTTAAAGTATTTTCTTAATGTATTACGAAATAAATGTTAAAGTTTTATAGTGTTTTAAAAATGATATTATTAAATGATAAATATTTATTTTTCAAGAATTCTTCGCTCCATCCTCTCCATTTAATTAATCATAATAAAAAAATATTAGAAAAAGGCCAAAGGGATCATATTGCCCTCAAGAATGATAGGATTCCCTGAGGCCCCATTCCCTCAAGAATTCATCATGGTTTCTTTTATTTGTCTTTCTTTTTATATTTTTGCCGATACATTTTAATGTTAAAATATAAATAGTTGATAATTAATGAATAAGTAGAGTTATATTAAGATCTCTTATACTATCTGTATTTATAAATATGACTCCTAGATAATTGTCTATCAATATTTATTATTATCTCATAAATATGAATGATGTTGGGATATATGCCCATAAACAAATGAGATTTATTATTTTACTGATTAATTTAAAAATTTTTAATATTATTTTTGTATGCATATTTTGATGCTTTATAAATATCAAAAAAATTTGGATTATTTAAATATGACTTTAAATATTATATTTAAGTGTTATATATAGAGGATAATATTTAAAGTAAAATAATCTAAATCTATTCGTAATTATAAATTAAAGTTAAAATTTTAATTTAAAATTACTAGCATAGTTCATTACATTCTGAATGAAACAGTCTTATCCGAATTGGTGATAATGAGATTATCAGAATGAGAGCGCTTTATATAATTTGATTACATAGGATTGGAACGCGATTAATTATAAATCTCTAATAAATTTTGCTGTTAAAATAGAGCATTCAAAATTAATCAATGATGGTCATATAATTCTGAGTAATTAATAGAATCATATTTATTGTATTATATTTTTTAACATGATATAGTATCAAATTCTTGGTATATTAAAAATATAATAATATAAGTAGCCAAAAATATTAATATACAAGATAAAATCTATTTCTTCATAAAAAAAAACTCATAAGTGTTGATTCGGGCTTGAATAATAAGAGTGCTCAATTTATGATTAGATCATAAATATATTATTCATTATATAATCAATGGTGCTTATGAAGAAAGATATAATTAAAGAGGTTAATGAAAAATGCCTAGCTTTAATTATGAACCATTTATGGAGGATTGATTTATATATAGTGACTATATACACTTTTGAATATAATTAATTTATAATTTTAAGGGTACAGTTCTAAATTTTTAGTAAAGTAATTTGAATTAATAATTTTAATATTTTAATTAAGATATTAATTAAATGTTAAAATCATTGGAGCTTAAAATTATAATGTCCATAATTCCTCTATACGGTTCCATTAAATTATGTGAACTTTATGATATGTTGGGTTAAATTATTAATTTGAAATTAAGAATTCTGAATTAATTTTTACATAGAAATTAATTAGATTAATTTCTATTTTAAATAATATGATTATTTAAAAATAAATTTAAAATTATTTTAAATTAAAAATTACACGTTGAGAAGGGTCCAAATGGAAGTTATTTTATTGTTAGAGAAATATATGAGATTATCGGAGAGATTTTCTCGATATTATCCTACGATATATCAAAACAAACTAATAATGGGTTGTTGGATAGAGATATGGGATTGTAAAAAGATTTTCTCTCTCTTACATCACTCTAAGAGTTGAAAGTTATCTTTAAATTTTAATTAATTAATTAAAAAGGGATGGTAGTTATTATTTTCATAGAAAAAATAACTTAGGATGATTGTCATCCATCACCCAAAGAGATCAGAACGCCCATTGGTTCGTGTTCATCATAATTTGGAGAACATTTGAAAAGATTCGTGATATGCATGGTAACTCACATGGTGATCAAAAGGATTTCATTATTCACAGAACGTTTGGAAAGATCCATGAAATCCGTGGTGATCAAAAGGATTTGGTTATTGAGAGTTGGCAGAGTTTTAGACATTCGACGAAAGCTTAATTTCTTAATCTTCTTATTTTTTATTATTAAATTAATATGGATATAGATCGCTAAATAAAATTTTTTAGGATATGCTATTTGATCCTTATCTAGCTTTCACAAATATTTCAAAATTATTTTGAGACAACCATCAGAGCAGGCTATACTTCTATTAATTTAATAATTGATTATGTGATAATCAATATATCATTGGGTAAGCACTCATGCATTATGTTTATGCTTATTATATTTTTATGTTGATGAATTATGTATGAATGAATTGGTTTTTTTTTTTGATGAAATAAGTTATTTAATTTTTCTTTTAATTAGATTAATTTAATATAGAATTTATAATGTTATTTTTTTATATTAATGAAGAAGGATTTTTTATGATTTTAAAAAAAGTTTTAATTAATTTTTTTAATATTAAAGAATGAGAGACTTAATTCTATCATCTCACGAACATGTGGTTTTCTCCCTCATGAATCCTACGGAAGTTCCTCACAAATTAGCGTTCGCGGTGGGTTTCCACGTGAAAAAAAGAGGAAACCGTAGGTATAGGTACAACTAGGGCTCATGAAACTTGGATTTTTCTCAACCCTAACTCGAATCCTAATTGTAAAATATCAATTCTAACCCTAACGCTAACTCTATTTGTAAAACCTCAATCCTAACCCTATTTTAAAAATCAGGTTCGAATTAAATTTCGGGTTGATGAAAAAAAAAACATATGATAATCTAAAACAAACAAGCTTAACATTGCACAAGTAAGCTAAAGTTTGAAACAAATAAGCTTCACATTGTACAAACAAGCTGAAGTTTGAAACAAACAAGCTTCACATTTCAATTTGTACATCTAAAAATATACATCTTTTACATAAGACTAAAAAAAAATATTCTTAAACCAAAACATATCCAAAGTAATTCAGATATTGCATAACATTTCAATAGCCACCATATATATGCATTGATGAAGTCACCTTTATCCTTCGAAAGCAGAAAATATTGAGACGATATAAAGAGCCAGCTAGAAGACTACATAAGTCTGGTACGATAGATCTTTTCCAAGTAGTGAGGTTGCATTCATCATCCAAAATTCTCTGATTGTTTACTCATCACCCCTTTTCTAGATATTTTAGTTTTCTGCTCATTAACTCTTTCTAGATGCTTTCTATTGACCCAATTATTGATTTTGATGATTAACAAAACTAATTGAGTATAACATTTGAAGTTACTAATGATTTTGGTTTAGTTTTTCAGTTTATGATATGATTTATTAATCAAAATCATAAGAAAAATCAAGTTCTAGTTTGAATAATGTCAAGATAAGATTGCAGACATTAGAGTCGACACATGGAATCGCAGAGTCGGCTCCGGAAATCGGCACAGACTTAGAGTTGACACCTATACTATTAGAGCCGACTCCAATAGAAAAGATAGAACGATGGTTTTTCCGGTCATGACTTAGAGTCGACTCCTGGACTGTTAGAGTCGACTCCAGAAGATTTTCGTGTCGACCCCAAAAAAGTTAGACACGACTCCAAATCGAGCGGATTGGGGATTTTCGATTTAGAGCCGACTCCAAAAAAGTTAGAGTCGACTCCAGTTTGTCAGAAACGACTCCAGAACTGTCAGAACGTCTCTAAACTTTATCTTTATCTTTTTAATCCCAACGGCTATTACTATATTTGGTTCTAATCCTTCTTACACTTGTTTCTAATAGATAGTTTTAGGCTATTTATGAATTAAGAAGAATCTATAAGAAGAGGTTTCATTGTATCCGAAAAAAAAGAGGAAAAACAAGAAAACAAGAGAGGAAAATCAAAAATACAAGAGTGAAATCCATCAGAAAATCAAAAGAGAAAAGAGGGAAGATTCGAAAGGAAAGATTATACTGATCTCCCAAAAGAAAAGAGAGAGATTTCTAGCATTCCTTGTTCTATTTTGAAGAAATCCCAAAAGAAGAAGCAAGCCCTAGCTTTCTAATCTTCGGAGCTTCAAGAGCATTCTAAAGGAAGATTCACTCAAGAGAAGAGAAGAAGCAAGCCACCAAGATCTGCAAATCAGGCTTTGATTCCTATCTCTTTATTATTGTTCTATTATTGTATATTTGCTCATTGGAGGAGCTTTTATTTGTAAAAACGTTATTGTTTGCTAGTTCAATCAGGGGATTGAATTAGTGGAGGTGTTACCTCGGGCAAGCTAGTTTAGCTTGTTTAGGGTTTTGTGCTGGTGAGCCGAAAACCAGCTGGGTTCGTTGTGCACCCGGAAAACAACAAGTTTGAGTTGTGAGCTTGTAAAACAACTCGCTGTAATCAGTTGATTATAGTGTGGACCCAAGTGGACTTGGGAGTGGACGTAGGTGTTGGATACACCGAACCACTATAAAATTTGTGTTTGCCGTGTTGTTTCCTTTCTCTACTCTCTATCTTTGTTGTTTTAATTGCATTAATTTTCATTTCCAATTTTTTTTAAAAGGTTAAATTTTTAAAGAACCCAATTCACCCCCCCTCTTGGGTTGCCATCTGGGCCAACAATTGGTATCAGAGCAAGTGCTCATTTGATTTGATCTAACGATCAAGAGCTAAAGATCCAAATGGCAACTCAAGCTGGTTCATCTTTTTTGAAGGTCATTCTACAAATAGACCTCCCTTGTTTAATGGAACTATATCATATTGGAAAGCTAGAATGAGGATATTCATTCAAGCACTTGATTATGAATTGTGGAGTGTTATAATTAATGGACCTACACACCCACACTAGTTGATGGCATATTGTTCCTAAGCCCGAAAGGGATTGGAATGAAATGAAAAAATGGCACAACTTAATGCTAAGGCCATGAATGTTTTATATTGTTCATTAGATGCAAATGAATTTAATCGCATTCTACATGTAATTCCGCAAAGAAATTGGGATAGATTAGAGGTTACCCATGAGGGTACAAATCAAGTAAAGAATCAAAGATAAATATTCTTGTTCATAAATATGAATTGTTTAGCATGGACAACTGAAACTATAGCATGCATGTTACTAGATTCACGATATTGTAAATGGTTTGAAAAGTCTTGGTAAATTTATACTAATTCTGACTTGTTGCAAAATTCTTAGGTCACTTCCAAGGACTTGGGAAGCAAAGTGACTGCAATCCAAGAAGCAAGGACCTCAAGCCTTGGAAGAGCTACTTGGATCCTTAATGACTCATGAGCTTCAATGAAGCAACAGATGAGATGAGTCAAGAAGAAGAAGACTATGGCTCTTAAAAGAAAATGGAAGAGCCTCATGAAAAGATGAAATGATGATGAGGATGGAGGAATTTAAAAATTCATGAAGAAAAAGAAAAAAGAAAAAAAAATGAAGGACAAGGGCAAAGAAAAAAAAGTTGTGAATGTAAGAACCGGGCACTTTAAATATGATTGTCCTAACTAAAGAAAGGCAAGAAAAAAGAAGGCAATGATGCAACATGGAGTGAGAAAGCTCTTCGAAGAGGAAGAAAAGGAAATGCCAACTTGCTTCATGGCGACAATGAGGTAAGAATGATGATTTTACTTTGATGAATTTGCTTTTTATGAATTAATGATGATTTTGCAAAATTAAGTTCAAAGAAAAATTGAAAAAAAATGAAAATCTATCTTTAGAAATGAAAAATGGAAAGAACTTTTGAAAAGAAAATGAAATTTGAAAATGAAGTTGATAATTAAAATAGTTGATAAATTTACTTTAAGTTCTAAAACTTAATTATTTTTAATCAAAGAGCTATATTTGATAAAGCTGGATTAGGATATAACCTAACTTAAAAACAAAAATTTAAAAAATTTTTGAAGAAAAAATAATATTACATGTTTTAAATGTAACAAAAAGGACATAAATCCTATGAATGTGTAAAAAAAAATAAAAGAAAGAAAATATGGGTTCCCAAAGGAACAATTTTTTGCTACTAACCATGAAGGACCCAAGAAGGCTTGGGTACCTAAATATAAGACTTAATTATTTGCAGGAGTGTCTTGCGGCCAAAAGATCAAAAGAAAGTGGTATCTCGATAGTGGCTGCTCAAGACACATGACGGGTGACAAGGATCAATTCATCACCCTTGAAGAAAAGAGGAGGAGTTGTTACATTTGGTGATAATGGCAAAGGCCAAATCATGGGTTTGGTAAATTCAAATAACTCCTCCACATATATTGAAAATGTCTTTATGTTAATGGTTTAAAGCATAATTTAATTAGTATTAGCCAATTATGTGATAAAGGTTTTAAAGTATCATTTGAATCTTCTATTTGCACTGTTTCTAATCCCATTGATAATAGCATTTTTATTGGAAATAGAAATGGCAATGTATACTTGATTGATTTACAATTTGTCTACTAGTAATCATTGCTTAGTTGCTAATAATGCTAATGAATGAGATTGGTTGGTTATGGCATCGTAGATTAGGTCATGCAAGCACACACCTTATTTCAAAATTAATTAAAATGGATTTAGTAAAAGGACTTCCTAACTAGATTTTGAAAATAATAAAATTGTGATGCATGTCAATTTGGAAAACAAACTAGAAATTCTTTCAAATCTAAAAATATTGTTTCAACTTCTAGGCCACTTGACTACTTCACATGGATCTTTTGGACCTACTAGAACAAGTCTAGGAGGAAAGAAATATGGTCTTGTGATTGTAGATGATTATTCTAGATACACTTGGGTAATGTTTTTAGCTCACAAAGATGAGACTTTCTCGATATTCCTGAAATTCTTCAAGAAAGTCACAAATGAGAAAAACACTACCATAGTGTCTCTAAGAAGTGATCATGGAACTGAATTTGAAAATCACTTATTTGAAAATTTCTGAAAAATGGCATTAATCATAATTTTTCAGCACCTAGAACACCACAACAAAATGGAGTAGTTGAAAGAAAAATAGAACTTTAGAAGACATGGCCCGTACCATGCTATGTGAAAGCAACTTACCAAAATACTTTTGGGCGGAAGCTATAACACAGCATGTTACATCTTAAATAGAGCTTTAATTAGACCAATCATTAAGAAAACACCTTATGAACTATGGAATAATAGAAAACCAAATATAAGTTACTTTCATGCATTTGGTTGTAAATGTTTCATTCATAATAATGGTAAAGACAATCTAGGAAAATTTGATGCTAAATCTGATGAAGGCATTTTCTTAGGATATTCAACATCTAGTAAAGCTATAGAGTCTTTAACAAGAAACTTAATTGTAGAAGAATCATTCATGTAGTTTTGATGAATCTTTAGCATCAAGTTCAAAAGATTGATGATGAGGAAGATACAAACATAATTGAAAGAGATCTTGAAAAACTTAATATGTATCTTCAGATCATGAACAAGAAGCTAAAGATGATATTGATGATGCAAATCATAATTAGATCTTCCTAGAGATTGGAGATATGCCTATGGTCATCCAAGGAATTAATTATAGGTGATCCATCTCAAGGAGTAAGAACTAGATCATCAATGAGAAATATCAATAATCATCTTGCATTTGTATCTCAAATTGAACCTAAAACTATTGAAGAAGCTGAAAAAGATAATAATTGGATGTTAGCTATGCAAGAAGAATTAAATCAATTTACTAGAAATAATGTTTGGACTTAGTGAAAGACCTAAAATCATTCTTATAGGATCAAAATGGGTTTTTAGAAATAAATTAGATGAAAATGGCATAGTAATTAGAAACAAAGCTAGATTAGTTGCAAAAGGATATAATCAAGAAGAAGGTATTGATTTTGATGAAACCTTTGCACCTGTAGCTAGATTAGAAGCCATTAGATTATTACTTGCATTTGCATGTCATATGAATTTCAATTTATTTCAAATGGATGTTAAAAGTGCATTTTTAAATGGATTTATAAATGAAGAAGTTTATGTAGAACAACCACCAGGTTTTGAAGATCATGAATTTTCAAATCACGTTTTTAAATTGCACAAAGCACTATATGGTTTGAAACAAGCACCTAGAGCTTGGTATGATAGATTAAGTAAATTCTTAATTGAAAATGATTTTACAAGAGGAAATGTTGATAAAACTTTATTTTTGAAAAGAAAAGTAAAGATTTATTAGTAGTACAAATATATGTTGATGACATTGTTTTGGTGCTACTAACAATCTCTTTGTCAAGAATTTGCAAGTTAATGCAGGGAGAATTCGAGATGAGCATGATGGGAGAACTCAACTTCTTCCTTGGACTCCAAATCAAACAAAGCAAAGAGGGAATTTTATCAACCAAACAAAGTACACAAGAGAACTCTCAAGAAGTTTGGTATGGAATCAATGAAACCCCTTGGAACACCAATGAGTCCTTCATGCAAGCTGGACAAAGATGAAGAAGGTAAGAAAGTTGATCAAAAGTATTATCGAGGTATATCGGATCCCTTCTTTATTTAACAGCAAGTAGACCAGATATTATGTTTGCTGTATGTTTATGTGCTAGATTTCAATCTGAACCTAAAGAATCACTTAATAGCTGTTAAAAGAATTTAAGATATTAAGTGGAACTAAAAATGTAGGTTTATGGTATTCTAGAGACTCACATTAAATCTAATTGCATATTCAGATTCTGATTATGCTGGATGTAAATTAGATAGAAAAAGCACAAGTGGTGCATGCCAATTTCTTAGGAAGTAACTTAATCTCATGGTTTAGCAAAAAGCAAAATTCGGTTGCATTATCAACTGCTGAAGCAGAATATGTTGCAGCTGGAAGTTGCTGTGCTCAAATCCTATGGATTAAGCGACAACTTGAAGACTATGGTATCACACTTGATAAGACACCCATAAGATGTGATAATACAAGTGCAATAAATTAACTAAAAATCCAATTCAACATTCAAGAACAAAACACATTGAAATTAGATATCACTTTATAAGAGAACATGTAGCTAATAATGAAATTTGTCTTGATTATGTAATACTGAAGAACAATTAGCTGATATATTTACAAAACCCTTAAGTGAAGAAAGATTTTGTTATCTTAGAGGAGAATTAGGAGTTTGTGATCCTTTGGAATAGTTTTCTGAAACTCTTAAGGACATCAATCTAGATTTCATCATTTTCTTGAAAAATCTTGATATTTCAATAAGGAAATCTATCTAGATCTTGATTCATTGTTTCCCCAATTGCTAAAATTTAATCTATAATTTGATGATTAATTTGAATAGTTTCAAATGCTTGAAATTCAATTTTTTATCTCTGAAACTGGAGTCGACACCTCAGTTTGTGGAGTCGACACCTTTTTTGTTCTGTCTGATTAGAGCCGACTCTGGCTTTTGTGGAGCCGACTCTAATACGAGCGCTGACAGATTTTCTGGTTCGGAGCCGACACCCACTTTGCGGGAGTCGACTCTAAGTCGAACCTAGGTCAAAAAAATTAGGCGGAGTCGACACCTATTCATCGTCTCCAATCCTCTCAAACCTTCCAAACCTTTCCAACCCCCAAATCTCAAATCCTTGATTAACTCTTCCAATCTTCCAATGGCACCTAAAAGGCGGATCGTTGGAGCACCGTTCCAACGAGGACGCACGTTCGGAGGCAACGCCTTCTTCCTCTTCGGCCACTCAAGAGGATTCTCCACCTTCACCATCTTCTCCTCAATGACCAATTAGCGGGTAAGACCATTACACTGGGAGAAAAGTTGATTTTGATTTCTTTGAATCGGAGGGTTTCTCTATTGGAAGAAATTGAAGGAAATGGGATGGGAGAAAGTTTGTTCTTTGATGTTCCTACCTATCCTGCCCTAGTAAGAATTTACAATGATTTGAGTAGAGGAGAGGGAGGTTTAGTAAGTTACGTAAGAGGAACAAGAGTTGTGATCACTGCTGAGATACTTAAAAATTGTTAGAGATGCCCACTATTGGGATAAATGAGTATCAGCATGATGATCGTGGTGGTGCCCTATCTAGGATGTTGGGGAGAGAGGTATCTGAGTTTGAGAAATTTTAGCAAATCTGTTGGCCCATATGACAACCCAAGAGGGGGGGGGGGTGAATTGGGTTCTTTAAAAAATTTTCCTCTTAAAAAAAATTGTTTGCTTAAGATGAATGAAATAAATGCAATGTAAATATAAAGCACAATAATATAGAGATAGAGATAGAGACAATGGAAGCACGGCAAACACAAAGATTTTATAGTGGTTCGGTGTATCCAACACCTACGTCCACTCCCAAGATCCTACTTGGGTCCACACTATAATCTCCTCGATTACAGCCGAGTTGTTTTACAAGTTCACAACTCAAACTTGTTGTTTTACCCGGGATCACAACGAACCCAGCCGGTTTTTCGGGCTCACCAGCACACAACCCAAACTCAAGCTAAACTAGCTTGACCCGAGGTAACAACCTCCACTAGTTCAATCCCCTTTGATTGAACTAGGCACAAACAAAAAGAATGTTTTACAAATTTTCACAGCTCCTAATGAGCAAATATTCAAAGAAAAGTAAATAGGTTTAGAAAAGCCTGTTTGAAGTTGTTTGGCTTTGAGCTTTTCTTCTTTTCTTCTTTTCCTCTTCTCCTTTGGAATGTTGAATCAAGCCTCAGCTCCGATCCTCACAGTAGTTGCAGTTGAGAAGATTGAAAAAAGTTGGCTTTTCTTCTAGTTGAGAAATCCGATTTTTATTTGAACGCTTGGATTCTTCTTTGAGCTTTGTGGAGTGGAAGGATTTGAATTTGAAGCTCCTCTCTTGGATTAAGGCTCAAGACTTCTCGGATTTTGATTTGATTTTTTCTATTTTCGTTTCTTTTTCTTCTCTTTTTCAAACGGTTGTTTTTCCCCTTTTTATAGATTTTTTTGAATCATTTTTGGGTGAAACTAGCCGTTGGAGTGTACCTGGAAAACAAAAATATCCGTTAGATTAGAAAAAAAATATTACCGTTAGAGCTGATCTGGCATTTTAAATTTTCGTCCAGTGGGTTGGAGTCGGCTCCAACTTTTCAGGTGTCGGCTCCAAATCGTTTTCCAAAAATAGAAATTTCTGAGTTCGTCGAGGAGTCGGCTCCAAAAGTAAGTGTCGGCTCGCCGTCGTCAGGTGTCGGCTCCCGAACTGTAGGTGTCGGCTCCAGGATGCTCAAAAAATCAACGTTCTGTCCCCGCATCGGAGTCGGCTCCAGACACTGTAAGTGTCGACTCCGAAACTCTAGGTGTCGGCTCCGAAACTCTAGGTGTCGGCTCCGGTTGTATCAAAAATCAGATTAAAATTGAATTGGCCATGGGGTCGGCTCCAGACTTTCTAGGTGTCGACTCCAAGCTCTGAAACTTTGAAATCTCTGATTTGTATTTGATTCAAAATTCATTTCTTAATTCCTTTAAATTGATCAAATAAATTTAAGTCCTGAAACACTTATAAAATCCATTAGTAATCAAATAAATATACTCAATTCCTTTATTAATCATCAAAATCAATAAATGGATCAACAATCTCCCCTTTTTGATGATTATAAAAACATTGAGTATATGCATAGAATTCTTAAATTAAAAAATATCAAGGAAGTGATCTTTACGAGTAAGCTCCCCCTGAATAAGGTAGCTCCCCTATGAAGTTCAAATTATTCTTCCTCTTACTTTACATATTTGGTACTTAAGATTTCTTTGTGCATAGACAATTCAATTTGATTATTAATCCACATCAATAACTCAATATCATATTAATCAATTAACTTCTTAATGATCATAATTTTCTCCCTCTTAATGCATATACAACCTAATTCTCTCCCCCTTTTTTGTAATCAACAAAAAGGTAAAGAATATTTACTGCATCAAAAGATAATTTTCATTGCATCAAAAGATAAATTTCAACAAAAGTCAACAAAATACTCATTCATCAAAATTTCATTACATCAAACATAAACTTCATTACATCAAAATGCACATTACATCAAAAGTTCTTTCTAACTATTCTTGTTAAATGTCTACAATATTTTTCATTCCATCACATTGAAGCTAACATAATCTTTAGTCTCTCATCAACAAATGTGCAAGCTGTTGATTTTGTCTTGAAGCTCGGCGTTGCACTTTGAATAAGTTTCACCATCTCCACAAATCTCTTTAAGTTCTTCAAAGATGTTCTTCAAATCACCACTTAAAGATTCTGCAGAGGAGTTGAGAGTTGATTCAATCTTTGCAATCCGATCATCAAGGAATAAAGTGATTCTTTTAATTCATAAATTACTGTCAAACTCATCCTTCTGAGCAGCAAACAAACTTTTTAATTGCTCCATTTGAAGGTCTGAGAATCCAGTCGAAGAAGTGGATGGTTGATCATAAACTTGTGCAGGTGCAGGAGCAGGAGCAGGAATGGGACTCCTAGGCTGTGGAGAAGGAACCCTAATGATGGTCCAGCCTCGCAAGGCTCAGAAACTCTCGGCATAGGGGCTCTCTCATCAAGGTGTCCTTTCCTATCCCATTGTCCATTCACCTTTACAAAACCCATCCGATGCAATGTTGCCAAACTATAGTAATCTGTGTGCCTAGGTTCTTGGAAGTTCATTCTCTTGAATTACAACCCCTTGGCTCCTGAAACCATAGTAGTACCATCCATACGGTAGGGATGATCTTCTTTTCCCTCCAGCTTCTGCCATATAAAAATCATCATGCTGCAGATTGATCGGCTGCCCAGTCAAACACTGTCCATAACACAATGTCTCGCTCCGAGACATACTCAAACCGACCGTCTTGGAAACAAAATCCTACTGCAAATATTGTGTAATAATCTCAATTCCAAGGGTAGTTGATTAGCTCTAATCTCTTCAAACTCTGTACATCCCTTCCTAACATCCTTGAAAGGCTGCTGACCTATCACTGTGCATGTCAGCTGCTAAACCAGTGATTGGGATGCTAAGGAGGTTTCCAAGCTTTTGAAAGGTGAGATGAATCCTTTTCTTAACTGCTACTAAACCTCCATCCCTCTAGCCAAATTGAAATAAAATTCTTTTACTAAGGCTGGATAGGTAGGAACATCAAGAGAACACAGCTTATCCCAGCCCATTTCCTTTAATTGTCTCCCGATTGAAAACCCTCGGATTCAAATAGGTCAAAATCAACTTTCTCCCCATTGTGATGACTCTCCCAGCTAAGGTATCTACCTGAGTGGAAGAGTGTTGGGGTTGTCTGAATCTGTGGACGAATCGCTGCTTGGAGTCGGCTCACGACGGGACGACGTGCGGACCTTTCCCGTAGTCACCGGCGCTCCAACCACTGATTCTCTCCTTTTGGGTGCCATTGATCTTTGGAAAGTTCGATTTGGATGGAATTAGAGATGGGGAAGTTTTGGAAGAATTTTGGAAGAGTTTGGTTAGGATTTGAGAAGTTATGAAATGACGAGGTGTCGACTCTGCCCTAATAAATCAATTTTGAATCCCAGGTGTCGACTCCCGCAAAGTCGGGTGTCGACTCCAAATCGCTAACACAGTCAGCGCTCGAACTGGAGTCGGCTCCACTTATAGGTGTCGGCTCCAAGGTCAGGGACCGAGAGCGACACAGTCAGAGGTGTCGACTCCTCATTCTGAGGTGTCGACTCCAAAGACAGTTTCAGAAAAAATATTGAGATTCAAATGACTGAAACTTGTCAAAAAAGTTCAATAAAAATTTGAAAAAATTTTGGAATATAAGGATCAAATAGCTCAAATGACTAGATAATTTGTCCTTAAAATTGTGAGAGGAATATCAAGAAATTGATAGAAATCTAGATTCTCATTCCTTATGTTTCAAAATCATCCAAAGGGTCACATATCCCTAATTCACCTCTAAGATAACAAAATCTCTCTTCACTCAAAGGGTTTTGTAAATATGTCAGCTAATTGTTCCTCTGTATTAACATATTCAAGACAAATTTCATTATTAGCTACATGTTCTCTTATGAAATGATATCTAATTTCAATGTGTTTTGTTCTTGAATGTTGAATTGGATTTTTAGTTAAATTTATTGCACTCGTGTTATCACATCTAATTGGTGTTTTATCAAGGGTTATGCCATAATCTTCAAGTTGTCTCTTAATCCAAAGGATTTGAGCACAGCAACTTCCAGCTGCAACATATTCTGCTTCAGCAGTAGATAATGCAACCGAATTTTGCTTTTTGCTAAACCAAGAGATTAAGTTACATCCTAAGAATTGACATGCACCACTTGTGCTTTTTCTATCTAATTTACATCCAGCATAGTCAGAATCAGAATATGCAATTAAATTTAATGTTGAGTCTCTAGAGTACCATAAACCTACATTTTTAGTTCCACTTAAATATCTTAAAATTCTTTTTACAGCAATTAAGTGAGATTCTTTAGGTTCAGATTGAAATCTAGCACATAAACATACTGCAAACATAATATCTGGTCTACTAGCTGTTAAGTAAAGAAGAGATCCAATCATACCTCTGTAATTTTTGATCTACTTTCTTACCATCTTCATCTTTGTCCAATTTGCACGAAGGACTCATAGGTGTTCCAAGTGGTTTGATTGACTCCATTCCAAACTTCTTGAGCAGTTCTTTTGTGTATTTGGCTTGATTGATGAAGATTCCTCTTTGCTTTGTTTGATTTGAAGTCCTAGGAAGAAGTTGAGTTCTCCCATCATACTCATTTCAAACTCACCCTGCATTAACTTGCAAATTCTTGACATAACAAATTGTTAGTAGCACCGAAACAATATCATCAACATATATTTGTACTACTAATAAATCTTTATCTTTTCTTTTCAAAAATAGTGTTTTATCAACATTTCCTCTTACAAAATCATTTTCAATCAGAAATTTACTTAATCTTCATACCAAGCTCTAGGTGCTTGTTTCAAACCATATAGTGCTTTGTGTAATTTAAAAACATGATTTGGAAATTCATGATCTTCAAAACCGGTGGTTGTTCAACAAAACTTCTTCATTTATAAATCCATTTAAAAATGCACTTTTAACATCCATTTGAAATAAATTGATATGCATATGACATGCAAATGCAAGTAATAA
>UESW01004429.1:785205-867949 GCA_900491605.1 Calamus simplicifolius | reverse complement strand
TCCTCTATATCTTGCATATCATAAGTGTTGCCGCTGAAATCCGTCCTCCGACTCGGGCGCGGTCGATCTCCGGGGAGAGGGGGTGCGGCGGACCTGCAAAAGAAGCCCACACGCGGAGGGACGCTGGGGGTGGTCCTCCACGGAAGACCCTCCGACGCTCAAGTCAGTGGGGAAGGAATCGGCGATCAACCAGATAATGAGGAGGTGGATCTCTCCGGGAGACCTCTCTGGGGGCGGCCAATCGGAGGCTCCAAAGGGCAGGAGCGCCGATGAGCTCCCGTCGAGAGCAGAAGAGTGAGAGTGGAGGTGCAAACGCGCAAGTGTGCGTACAGAGTCGCGTACCTGAGGGAATCTGCCAATCTGATATTTATAGGCTATCACCTGGGGACTTGAGCATCTTCTGGAAGGTTCTGGGGTTGTTACGATACGGGGGTAGACAGAATCAGGCCATTGTGGGGCCGTTAGAATCCGCGCCTTGTCTGTTAAGGGATCGACGGCTGGGAGAGCTCCTCGATGTCTTGGGATCTGGGTGAGTAGACCTGGGGCGGTTACAATAGGTCTTAGGCCATGTTTCAACATGATTCCTTGCCTAAGGAGCTGCTCGGGTAAGCTTAAGCTCTCCCGCGTCAGGTTCCGCGGAGGTAGACGTCAGGGCGTGGATCGCTGGGTAAAAGCGAGCTACGGAAGCCCGGAGGAGGCCGAGCTAGGGAAGCCCGGAGGAGGCCGAGCTACGGAAGCCCGGAAGAGGCCGAGCTAGGGAAGCCCGGAGGAGGCCGAGCTACGGAAGCCCGGGGAGGCCGAGCTATGGAAGCCCGGAGAAGGCCGAGCTAGGGAAGCCCGGAGGAGGCCGAGCTACGAAAGCCCGGAGGAGGCCGAGCTACGGAAGCCCGAAAGGGGCCGAGCTACGGAAGCCCGGAGGAGGCCGAGCTATGGAAGCCCGGAGGAGGCCGAGCTACGGAAGCCCGGGAGGAGGTCAGCCTTAGCCGCCTCGCACGGATATCAATGCAATGACGATTTTACCCCCTAACACATGCCCTCCACTCCCTAGTTCGAAGCGTAGGTTCGGGCGTAGGGAGTATAAGCTCAAGTGGCGCGCCCGTGGATAGGACATCTTGGCCTAGACAGTTCATGCAATGATGCCCTAATTAATGCGACAGGGCTATCGTACCTTCGGAGGTAAGGTTCCTCCACTAGCGACGGTTGAGATTGTGCCGTGCCATGAATCCCGATCGATATGGAGGTTAGTCGAGGCGATTCCGGATGCCTCGAGTGAGACGTCCCGCCTCCTCAGGGCGGTTCCTTGGCGGAGAAGCGAAGTGACAGCCGCCCTATATATATATACATGCTTATGCACATGTGCGCATGTTCGCGGCGTCTTCTCACCCTATTTTCAGAAGAGCATTGGTCTCTCATCCTCTCCAGCGTTCATCGTTTTCGCCCAGGATTTTCCTCGACCGAGATGGCGATGAGCCCTGAAGATGTGGCCTCAGAAATCATTGCTGAGGATTTAGGGAGGATCCACCAGAGGTATGGTCTGCCCCTGGATGTAGTTCTGCGGGTGCCAGAACCCGAAGATAGGGTTACTCGGGGATTAGAGTCCGGGGTCTTTATCTATGAGGATAGTTTTAAGGCGGGTCTTCGTTTTCCTCTCCATTCCTTGGTGAAGGAGATCATGACCCACTACAACATCTGTCCATCGATGGTGGCTCCAAATAGTTGGCGGAATATCGTCGGATTCATTTCGATGTGTCACCAGATTCATGTTGTTGCGACTCTCCCCCTTTTCCGCACCTGTTACCACTTGACTCCCGGGAGGAAATCGGAGTGGACCTCCATCGAGCCCCGGAGATCCTTTAATGTCATCGCGGATAAGCCTTCTTCCATTAAGGGGTGGAAGAGCCGATTCGTGATTGCGGAGGGGAACATCGGTTCCGATTTTCCTCGACGATGGGGGAAAGTTGCGAGGGATGCGGAGACGCATCCGGCCTTATCGGCGCAGGAGGAGAGGGACCTGGATGTCCTTCGTAATGGACAGGTATTTTCGGCTAACGACCTGTTATCGGAGGGGCCCTCTTCGCAGCCGGGCTCAGCCCTCTGGATCCACAAGGTAAGTCCCTTTTTGCGCTGTGTGTTTTTCTTGATTACCGCGCTTGGGCCTGAGTGTGTAAATTCCGGTTTGACAGCCACAAGGTTGGCGTTGTCGAGCCTCTCCAAGAGGAAGAGGGGGAAGCGCCCAGGGGAAGGTAGCGGCGTGGACAGTGGCCGACCCGAGAAGAGGGCCCATACCTCTGCCAAAAGCCCGCCGGACGTTGGAGCAGTCCCCATAGGACCGCTGGGGGCGAAGGAGGATCCGGGGAGAATGGCCACGGCACCTGGCGCCCTCGTACTGGAGATATCGGACAGTTCGGATGAAGCTCCGCTGGCTCGTCCGACCGCGTCCCCCTTGAAAGAGGAACCTGCGACGGGTCCATCGGAGGCGGCCGTAGCAGAGGGGCCCATTGTCCCCGCGGGATTATCACTGGCTCCAGCGGGAGAGGAGAAGGAGATAACCGCAGCGGAGGAAGTTCAGGGGGAGCCCCCACTTGGTCTGTCCGCCGGGGAGTCTGGTAGCAGTGAGGTCGGGGCGCCCTCGATGGGTCAAGAGGCGGGTCAGACCGAGGCCTCGGGGGAGCTCGCGGAGGAGACGCATGTGGTAGCGACTGGAAAGGATGCATCGGTGGAGGGAGCACAACAAAGTGGGGGTCCCACGATCGGGGCTCCCTCGAAGAAGATTTTGGGGAGGCTGGCGCTTGGGCTGGCCGAGCTATCTGAAGAGGCCCAAGCCAGGGCCTTAATGGAGGAGGCTGGGAGGTTGAAGGCTTCTCAGCTGGGGGTCGTCCAGGCCGGTCCCTCAGGCGGGGCCGGTCAACCCAGCAGCTCGGAGACTAGCATTGATGAGGCATTTTCCGCCATGATAAGGTCGGTCCTGCATCCGGGTGCGGATCCGTCGACGGATAAGTTTGCCGACCTGGGATTGGTCGATGCTGCGTTCGGGCAGCAAGGTGTAGCTGAGAGTATCCATCTCCTTCCTGCCATTGATAACACGACTTTGATGAGGATGACCCGGGACTATGCTTCGTGGGTGAGTCACTTTTCCTATGTGACAGATGTTTCCCGACGGACCCCGTCGTGGGTGCTTATTCGGTTTTTGTCTTTGCAGAGCATTTTGCTTTCCCGGGCGATTTGCTGGCGCCTGAGTTTGGCGACGGGGGCCAGTGTCCAGGCCCGGAGGGAGAATGTCGAGCTCCAGTCGCGGTTGAAGGTGTCTGAGCAGTTTGAAGAGCTCATGGACACGATGGACAGGAACTCGAAGGCGGCAAGGGCGGCACATCAGGCCGCCGTGGACGAGGTGTCCAAGCAGAAGCGCCGGGTGGAGGAGTTACAGGGACTCCTAGCGAGGAACAACGACGCGTGCTTGGAGTTGGCTAAGATTAAATCGAAACATTCCGCGGAGGTGGCGGCGATGCAGCGGGAACACGGTGAGAGCATGAGTCAGCTGGGGAGGGAGGCCGACGATGAGAGAAGGTGCCTGGCGAGAATGCTCGGCGAAATGGAGGAGAAATTGAAACGGCGTGATGGTGAAATTGCCGATTTGAAGGAGAATGCTAGGTGGCATCAAGGGATGATGACTCGAGTGAGTGACGAGTTGTCGCAAGCTCGTGGGGAGATTGAAGCCAGACAATCGAAGATTAGTACCCTGTAGGAGAGGGTCGAGCTGGTCGGCGCTGACAGGACAAGAGCCCGGAGTGAGGCCGAGGAGCTGGCCAAAAGGCTGGCCAGGCGAGAGGGGGAGGTATGCTCCCATTTTATCCTCTTTATTTTCCATTGGCTCCTTGCGATGCCGATTGATTTTGGCTTTTCCAGATGGCGAAGATGGGGTCGGAGATTCGGGCTCTCCAAGGTGTGCTCGCGTCCACTCGCAGCAGGAGCTCGGAACTCGAGGCACGGGCCAGCGAGCTTGAGGAACAAAATGCCATCTTGAAGGCCCAAGTGATCGAGGCCAAGAAGCAGACTGCGGAGGTCAACACGCAGCACGCCATTCTCAGGGGTAGGCAGGACGCTATTAGCGTTGACGCCTTCCATCATGGGATAGAAGAGTGTAAGCAGCGGATTCTTAGTAAGCGCCCGGAGTGGGACCTTTCTTTTATGGGCGTTGAAGATTCAGACGACGGCGATTCTGAAGAAGAAGAAGACGAAGATGAGTATGCCGACGTGTCCGACGGCGAACATGGCGCCGCCCCTAGTCCCAGCGAAGCTGCAGCTTCTGAGGGACGATCGCAAACTGCCGCCGAGGGGCGAGAATATCGGAGAAGGGTGAGCCTAGTCACGCCTCGCAGGTGCAACTGAGGGCTCCTCAAAGGCTGGTGCGGCTCCTGGTTCGTAGGAGTTGTTATTGTACCTTGTTTATTTGTCGTTCCTTAATAAAAGAACTTTCTGTTTTGACTTAAGTGCTGCCCTGGTTTGGTCTCATCGTCGTTCAGTTTCGCCTTGAGCGGTCTGTGGCTCGCTAGCGATCTTGGGTTATCTTTATTCCGAGACTAGGCAAACGCGTTAGCTCGAACCGATAGGCGAGATAGGCCGGCTAGGGCCGACAGGTAAAATGGATCGGCCGGGACCGACGGGCAGAATAGATCGGCTGGGACCGACGAAACAATATAGGTCGGCTGGCGCCGGAGGATAAATTAGATCGGCTGGGGCCGATGAATGAAATAAGTCGGCTAGGGCCGACGGACAAAGGTAGGTCGGCGTGGGCTGACAGATAAAGTGGGTCGGCTTGGGCCGATGGATAAAGTGGGTCGGCTAGGGCCGACAGATAAATTAGGTCGGCTGGGGCCGATGAATAAAATAGATCGGCTAGGGCCGATAGATAAATCAGGTCGGCGTGGTTCCTGCCATCCTGCCAGTGCCCTGCTGTCCCGCAGGCAATTCAGTTTTTATTTTACTAGAAACGGTGATACGGCACAGTGGGGGGCATAAAGCTGCATCAGAGCTTTCCGGAAGGTGCTCTTTTCCCACGCAGGTCGCCTCGTTGTGATGCGCACGCAACCGTCCACTATTGGACAGAACTTTTCGAAGGACGATTTTCTGAGCCCGCCGGTTTTTGAAGCGTCAGCGGACGATTTCCTGCATTTAATGACTGTGATTCGGAATCAGGAGGGGATCTTTGTACACGTCCTGGTTCGGGCGGTGGGTTTGGCGCGCAGTGGGGCGCCAATCTTGGGAGACCACGTGGAAGTACTACTTGGAAATTTAAATCTCGGGACGCGCAGCCTGGGTGGCTTTTCCTGGTCCATTTCTGCCTATAAAAGGGAAAAGGGGGTCTCATCTGGTTATCCCCAAAGTTTCTTTTCTCGCCAGAGCTTTTACTATGCTCATTTCTCTGTTGCTATGAGTGGGAGGATCGACTTTTCTTTTCATGGGCTCCTTGCCGCCGGATAGCTGGGGCGACCGGGGAGCAGCTAGAGGGTGGCTCGCCCTTAGGGGATGAGTCCCGAAGATCACATGGAGAGCGCACATGGGGGGCGTAGGGATCACACGGGGAGCGCACATATAACTCTTCCCGTGTGATCTTTGCGGTCGGTTATGGGGGGCTTATGGTAGGAAGTGCATCGACACCCCCGTAGCACGCACAGACTCTCCTTTTTTCGCTGGCTTAGGTTCCCGTCCCTTCTCTAAGGGGAATCCTTGCCACGGAAGGGAGAAGATGGGAGCAACCGGGGTCGGACGGTCCCCGGTTCCCTTGGCTGGGTGACGACCCGCGATCCAGCACCCCCTCCTAGGGGGGGCAGGCCGGATCGTCCGGATCCTCAGAATCAGCATCCGCGGGCCATGCCTCCTTTTGGATCTTTTAATTCATCCTGCCCAGGCGGACTGATTTCGTGGTTTGCCTGATTTGTCGATCCGGCCGTCAGAACATCGCAGTCGCCTGGGTCTGCTTTGTAGCAGTTGCTCGGGTTTTGCATTCGTCTTCATTTTATGCATTTCAATGCTCTTGTAACGCCTGTGAGGCATTTGTAATTGATCACGATCGGCAATAAAGAGAGTTATATTCTGTTTTTTGACCTCTATCTTTCTTGTGCCGAGCTTTTCGTTATTGTTATTTGTGGGCATCAAAAGCGTTCCGTTTGTCCTTAGGCGAGGATTTCACGCCATCCGAACTAATCGAGGTTCGTATTCGGCGATTCGCAGACCATTTGGCAAAATACGCTCCTTGCTTGGGTCAGGAGTCTGGCACTTTTGTGCTCCGCTTTTATTGGAGCTCGGTTTACCGTAGGTCGGTCCTGGCCGAAGCTCAGGGAATCCGCACCCCTTCTCGTCATGGTGCAAGGGGCCAGTTACTTGGGATAGTCAAGTTTCGAGTTCCGGGGAACGTCTTACTCGGCCCTGCCAAGGTTCGGAGAACATTTTACTTGGCCCTGCCAAGGTTCGGAGAATTCTGCAGCTCGGCCCTGCCGAGGTTCGGAGGATTTTATGGCTCGGCCCTGCCGAGGTTTGGAGAATTGGTAGCTCGGCCCTGCCGAGGTTTGGAGAATCGGTAGCTCGGCCCTGCCGAGGTTCGGAGAATTTTATAGCTCGGCCCTGCCGAGGTTCGGAGAATCGGTAGCTCGGCCCTGCCGAGGTTCGGAGAATTTTATAGCTTGGCCTTGCCGAGGTTTGGAGAATCGGTAGCTCGGCCCTGCCGAGGTTCGGAGAATTTTATAGCTCGGTCCTGCCGAGGTTTGGAGAATCGGTAGCTCGGCCCTGCTGAGGTTCGGAGAATTTTATAGCTCGGCCCTGCCGAGGTTCGGAGAATCGGTAGCTCGGCCCTGCCGAGGTTCAGAGAATTTTATAGCTCGGCCCTGCCGAGGTTTGGAGAATCGGTAGCTCGGCCCTACCGAGGTTCGAAGAATTTTATAGCTCGGCCCTGCCGAGGTTTGGAGAATCGGTAGCTCGGCCCTGCCGAGGTTCGGAGATTATTGTAGCTCGAAGGGAGCGATTCAGCTGCCGTTGCAAGCCATAGCGTTAGGCCCATGTGGCGCTTAATAAAAGGGGGCGCCCGAGCGGAACGGGCGGCGTGTTGTCACGCGTTTATTGGCGATGCTACTCTTTCCGAGGGGCGAGTTATCGGCCGGACGGTGGACTTCACGTTTTCCGAGAAAAGGGGGTGGTATTAAGCGGCTCGGGGAAGCGCCGAATGTATTTAATGCAGGGGGTGACAGATTGGAAAGAGTTCGCCTGGGGAACCTCCGAACAATCTGTTTGCGCTTATCGATCTTACTCGGGATATGGCGCGACTCTTCGGATTCCTCATGCATTAGAATGGTGACACATGGCAAACTCTCATGGATCGGCGTTCGCGGCGCGGCCGATCGGGATACCTTCCTGCCGGGTATAAATATGACCGAGGGGGATTGGTTTCGGCCATCCCTCGGTCTGAGCTCCGAAAAAGAATGGCCTCTCCAGCGCGATCGCCAAGTGATTCGTATTCCTTGGTCAGCGGCCCGCCGTACTCGGAGGGGAGGAGTACCTCCGTTACCATCGATGGGCTGACCCTCGCGTCGGGCCTTGCAATCAATGAGCAGCTTGCGAGGACAGCCGAAGAACTCTTGGATGTCTCGGTCAGGGAGGCGGAAACCTTATGCCGGATAATGGACCGGCAAGAGGAGGAGATCGTGTCTCTCCGTCAGCAGGTGGCCGACCTGGCGGGGCGTCTGGAGGAGCTACTGGCCTCTGGGGGCGACTGACTCCAGGGCCTCTGCCCGCTCCCGTTTTCACTTTTGTTTTTCCGTGTCTTTTTTGTGCCTCGCAGTAGCTCCTTCTCGTTTAAATGGAAAATAGACCCGCTTTCAGGAATTTCTTTCTTCTTTGAGAATGATTACCTTGATACGCTCGACGGACTTGGGTGTCGGTCTGGTCCCATCGCCCTGCGTATTAATCGTAGATATTTCGAATGACGAGTTACAGGGGGGTCGCCCAAAGGTTTTCTACTGCTAGGGAGAATTTCTCGGCCCAGCCTGGGGCCCTTGGCCGGTTATGTGAGGCTTTATAGCCTCTTGGGGGAATTCTGCCGATGGTGGCATTTTTTCGCATGCCGATGGTTTTCGTTTAGCGCCCGTTTTCGAACCGGGCGAAGTCCCTTGGGGGACTGTCTGGGGGCCGTTCGGCTTTGGTCGAGGCTTGTAGGTCTAGACCTTTCGCTGGGGTCTTAGCCCAAATGGTTTCTACCTTGCCTTGTCATGGCTCGGGGGATTTATCGCTCGGCCCCGCCGAGGTTTGGGGAAACATTTTACTTGGTCCTGCCAAGGTTTGGAGATTTCGTTGCTCGGCCCAGCCGAGGTTCGGAGACTTTGTTTTACTTGGCCCTGCCAAGGTTCGGAGATTTGTTGCTCGGCCCAGCCGAGGTTCGGAGACTTTGTTTTACTTGGCCCTGCCAAGGTTCGGAGATTTGTTGCTCGGCCCAGCCGAGGTTCAGAGACTTTGTTTTACTTGGCCCTGCCAAGGTTCGGAGACTTTGTTTTACTTGGCCCTGCCAAGGTTCGGAGATTTGTTGCTCGGCCCAGCCGAGGTTCGGAGACTTTGTTTTACTTGGCCCTGCCAAGGTTCGGAGATTTGTTGCTCGGCCCAGCCGAGGTTCGGAGACTTTGTTTTACTTGGCCCTGCCAAGGTTCGGAGACTTTGTTTTACTTGGCCCTGCCAAGGTTTGGAGATTTGTTGCTCGGCCCAGCCGAGGTTCGGAGACTTTGTTTTACTTGGCCCTGCCAAGGTTCGGAGATTTTGTTTTACTTGGCCCTGCCAAGGTTCGGAGATTTGTTGCTCGGCCCAGCCGAGGTTCGGAGACTTTGTTTTACTTGGCCCTGCCAAGGTTCGGAGACTTTGTTTTACTTGGCCCTGCCAAGGTTCGGAGATTTTGTTGCTCGGCCCGCCGAGGTTCGGAGACTTTGTTTTACTTGGCCCTGCCAAGGTTCGGAGATTTTCTATCCAGGTAGATAACTCGGTTGTACCGAGGATTGATAAGCAGTATCTATTTCCTTTTACGATTTATGGCAATATGGTGCATAATCAATTCACACAGCAAGTTGCGGGAAAATAGATAACTGGCAAAGTATAAAGGACATACCCTATTGATAGTATTTGCGGAGGTTGTCCGAGTTCCACGTTTGGGGGACGGATTTCCCATCGAGATCCTGCAGCTTGTAGGCTCCCGGCCCAATGATCTCCGTGATTTGGTACGGACCCTCCCAGTTCGGCGCCAGCTTTCCTTGCTCCAGTGGTTTGGATACAGAAGCTTTTCGGAGGACGAGGTCGCCGGGTAGGAAGGTTTTCCCCTTGACCCTGGAGGCATGGTACCGAGCCACCCTCTGTTGATAGGCTGCCGTCCTGATTCGGGCTTTCTCTCTGACTTCCTCTACCAAGTCGAGGTTGGTGCGGAGTTGCTCGTTGCTGGCTTCCTCTGAATAACTCTCCACCCGCAGAGATGGGAGGCCTATTTCCACAGGGATGACGGCCTCCGTACCAAAAGCCATTCGAAATGGAGTCTCGCCCGTCGAAATCTCGGGGTGATGCGATAGGCCCATAAGACATGGTGTAGCTCATCCGCCCACCTGCCTTGGGCTCTGGAGAGGCGAGCTTTGATTCCTTGGAGGAGAGTCCTGTTGGTCACTTCGGCCGCTCCGTTGGCTTGTGGGTGCCCGACCGAAGTAAGGTGGTGACGGATTCCGTGTTCCTCGCAGAATTGGCGGAACTTGGAATTGTCGAACTGCTTACCGTTATCGGTGATTATGGTGTGGGGGAGGCCGAACCGGCAGACGATGGACTCCATACAAAGTCTCTGGCCCGTGCTTCGGTGATTTGCGCAACTACTTCCGCTTCAACCCACTTGGTGAAGTAGTCGACGGCGACAAATAAGAATTTCCGCTGTCCCGTTGCAAGCGGGAATGGGCCGAGGATGTCCATCCCCCACTTGGCAAAGGGCCAGGCGGAGGATATAGAGACTAGCTCGGCGAAGGGAGCCTCTGGATGCTTGAATGTCTCTGGCAGGCGTCACAGGCTCGGACTAGGTCGTCCGCGTCTTTCTGCATGGTCGGCCAGTAATAGCCTTGCCGTAGCACCTTGTGGCATAGGGACCGGCTCCCCAGATGGTTGCCGCAAATCCCTTCATGTACCTCTCGTAGAGCATAGTTCGCCTCGGATGGGCGGAGGCATCTGAGCAGCGGCATAGAAAAAGACCGCTTGTAAAGTTGGCTGTCAATCAATACATAGTGGGTCGCCTGCAGCTTCAATTTCCTGGCCTCTCTTCGGTCGGATGGGAGCGACCCTTCTCTGAGATAGTTGAGGATAGGGTCGAACCAGGATGGTTCGGCCTCGATTTGCATCACCCGATCGGCTTCCATGATACTCGGCTTTTCCAGAGTCTCCAGATGGAATCTTTGTTCAGCATCCATCGTCTCCGCGGTTGCCAATCGGGAGAGTAGGTCAGCACGGGCGTTTTCCGATCTAGGAATTTGAACAATTTCAAACTCGGCAAAATGGGGAAGTAGGCCGCGCACCTCTTGGAGATATCGGATCATGTTGGGTTCTCGAGCTTCAAACTCTCCCCGCACATGGCCGGCCACCAGCTGAGAGTCGGTGAAGGCGTTAAGCTTTTCCACCTTCAGGTTGCGGGCGATCCGGAGACCAGCTAACAGGGCCTCGTACTCGGCTTCGTTGTTGGAAGCCGGGAAGGAGAATCGGATGCCGTATTCGAAGATCATTCCCTCTGGGCTGGTGAGAACTAGACCCGCACCGGAGTGATGGGCATTGGACGACCCATCGACGTGAAGGAGCCACCGAGCTTCAGGCTTTGGTCCTTCGGGACTTTCTGGGGTAGAGCCGTCTTCTGGGATGGTACACTCGAGGAGGAAATCGGCCAGCACCTGGGCTTTGATGGCCGGGCGAGGTTGAAAATGTATGTCATGCTCGCTTAGTTCGACGGCCCATTTGGTCATTCTCCCCGATGTTTCTGGACGGTGGACCACCGCCTTGATGGGCTGATCGGTGAGGACCGTCACTGAATGTGCTTGAAAATAAGGCCGTAGCTTCCGGACTGAGGTGATCAAAGCCAGCACCATTTTCTCAATCCTACTGTACCTCGTCTCCGCATCGCGAAGCAGCCTACTCACATAGTAGATCGGCCTCTGGATTTTGCTTTCCTCTTTGACTAGCACCGAGCAGACTGCGCTCTCCGAAACAGCCAGGTACAGGAATAGGGTCTCTCCTGGGATCGGACTACTGAGAAGTGGAGGCGAGCCGAGGTACTTCTTGAGATCTTGAAATGATTTCTGGCACTCAGGAGTCCACCTAAAATTTTTGGCCGATCGGAGAGCTTTGAAGAAGGGGAGGCATCTCTCGGCTGACCGAGCCACGAAGCGGTTAAGGGCCGCTATCCTCCCGGTTAAGCGCTGGACCTCCTTAATAGACGCTGGGGGCGCCATTCGTTGGAGAGCTTGAATCTTCTGAGGGTTAGCCTCGATACCCCGCTGGGAGACCATGAAGCCGAGGAATTTCCGGAATTGACGCCGAAAGCACACTTGGTTGGGTTGAGCTTCATCCATATTTGCGCAGTGTGGCAAAGCTCTCCGCGAGGTCCTCAACATGCCGCAGCGCTTCCTTGCTTTTGACCAGCATATCATCTACGTACACCTCCATGTTCCGGCCGATTTGCTCCTTGAACACCTTGTTGACCAGCCGTTGGTAGGTCGCTCCTGCATTTTTAAGACCGAAAGGCATGACTCGGTAACAGTAGGTACCTCGGTCGGTTATGAAGGCGGTCTTTTCTTCATCTTCGGGGGCCATCCGGATCTGATTGTAGCCCGAATAGGCATCCATGAATGACAGCATTTGGTGGCCCGAGGTGGCGTCCACAAGCTGGTCGATCCAAGGGAGGGGGAAGCTATCCTTCGGGCATGCCTTGTTGAGGTCGGTGAAGTCGATGCAGATCCTCCATTTATCGTTTGACTTTTTCACCATGACGACATTCGACAACCAGCTTGGGTAATTCACCTCTCGGACAAAATTGGCTTTGATAAGTTTGTCGACCTCCTCTTCAATGGCTTTTTGCCGTTCTGGGGCGAAGCTTCTCTTCTTCTGCTTAATAGGCCTGTGCATCTCGTCCACATTGAGGCGATGGACGAGGACCTCGGGGTCAATCCCTGGCATGTCGGAGGCGGTCCAGGCGAAGATGTCCGCATTGCTTTGGAGGAATCTGATCAGCTCGCGACGAGGCTCTCCTTCGAGTAGCGACCCGATCCTTATGGTTCGGTCGGGCCGAGCTTCGTCTAGCGGTACTTCTTCCAGCTCTTCAGCCGGTTCCCCCCGTTGTTCGGTGAAGTCCTCACGAGCGTCTAGCCCGTCAACTTCGGGCATTCTGGACTGAAGGCTCGTGATGAAACATTGCCGAGCCATGGCTTGACTTCCCCGAACCACACCAACTCCTTGCTCGGTAGGGAACTTCATGGATAGATGCGGGATGGAGACTACCGCCTTGAGAGACATTAGACCCGGCCTGCCGAATATGGCGTTATATGGGGACCTGAGGTCGGTTACCAAGAAATCGTCTGAACAATGGCTACAAGGGGCCAGGTTCCCGCGCGGACCGTCAGGGTGACGATTCCTTCTGGGACGATGACGTCGCCAGTGAATCCCATCAGGGTGGAATCCACTGCTCGAAGATTTTCCATGAGCAATTTCATCCTGGCAAACACACCGAGGTACAAAACGTTTACCGAACTTTCCACTATCGACGAGGATCCGGCTTACATCATAGTTGTTCAAGTTAAGGGATACAACAAGTGCGTCATCATGGGGAAGCTGTATCCAAGAAGATCATCATCAGAAAAGGAAAGTTCGCCCGTGCGCGCCTTCTTTGGCACCGGCGCATCACCGTTGCCCCTGGAGCTTGATCCGCCGGCCTCCTCAATCATGTTGATACGGCCGACCACAGGCGGATTTGGTGGAGGAGGGAGTTGTGGGAGCTCGGGCTGGCGGTCACCTCCTTGTTGCTGCTCAGGTGCTCTTCTGAACTGGTCCAGCCGTCCCCGCCGAATCAGTCTCTCGATTTCGTTCTTCAGCTGCCAGCATTCTTCGGTCATGGCCATGCTCCCTATGGTAGCGGCAGTACTTGGTGGGATCTCTTCGGGTCGGGTTCCCTCGGAGAGGTACTGACCGGGGAAGTTGGCGCTCAATCTCCATGAGGATCTGCGCTCGGGGCACAGTCAGCGGAGTATAGCGATCGAATCGCCTGGGAGGACTCCGGGAGCGATTCCTTGGCGGCAGCGGAGGGACTCTTGGACGGCGGGGCGGACTTGGCCGACGGACAGGGCGGTGTCTATCGAGAGCTTTGGGCTCCTGCTTCTTTCTTGCTTGCTCAGCGCGGGCCACTCTCCGCGACTCCTCGACCCTGGCGTACTTGTCCGCAAGGGCCATCATATCAGACAAACATGGGGGGTAGCTGACCTCCATCGCCAGATAGAAGTCGCTCTCCTTTGAAACTCCCCCAACTAAGGTGGACATAGCCACCTCATGATTAAGGTGGTCCACCTCCAACATGGCCTTGTTGAAACGCCAAGATAATTTCTCAAGGACTCCCCCTCTCTTTGCTTGACTTCGGAGAGGGAGTCGGATCTCCGTCGGTGGCGGCGGCTGCTGACGAACTGGCCGATAAAAAGGTGGCTCAGCTCGTCGAATGAATCAACGGAACCCGGCTTCAAGGCATTGAACCAGGTTCGGGCGGATCCTCTGAGGGTGGATGGGAAGGCTCGGCAGAGGATCGCATCAGATGCTCCGTGGAACATCATTATTGACCGGAAGCTGCTGAGATGGTCGTCCGGATCAGTGGAGCCGTGATAAGGCTCGACGGTTGGCAGCTTAACGTGGGAGGGAATCACTTCCTCCATGATTCCCTTAGAGAAAGGGATGCCCTGCTCTGCTCTGGGCTGGGGCAGATGGATCTGCTTGGCGGCGTCCAGCTCCTGACGCATTTCTTGGATCTGACGGTGGATCTCCTCCTCACCGGCTAGAGGAGGGGCTGGGCGCGAGAACCGCAAGGATGGCGTCGAATCATGGTGAGACGTCGCCGGAGAGAGGGAGCGGGCTCGCCGAGATCTGGGAGGATCTCTATCGTGACCGGTTCGAGGGACCGGTTTGTCCCCCTTGGGCGATGCGGGGGATCCGCTGGTTCATGCGGATCAGAGGAGGAGGTTGCCGGCGAAGAAGAAGTCGCCGCTTCTTTCTGGGGATGCGAAGCGGGAGGAGCCGTAAGGCGCTCCTGTACCAGGTGGGTAAGGGCCTGGACTTGCTGGACCAGTGTAGCGAACTGGTCCTGGGTCACCGGAATGGCAGGCGGCGACGGAGTCTCGACAGGTGGGGGTTGTGGCGCTGTGGCGCCAGTAAGATCAGGCCTCTGGGAGGCGACCTGATCTTGGGCATCAGAGGTTGCTCTCTTCCGGTTGGCCATCAGAGAGGTTCCCCTCCGGATTAAGATCCTTGTCTCCTTTCTTCAAGTTTTAACGGGACTTGAGACCCTTCCTCTAGCGCCAATCTGTTGCCGCTGAAATCCGTCCTCCGACTCGGGCGCGGTCGATCTCCGGGGAGAGGGGGTGCGGCGGACCTGCAAAAGAAGCCCACACGCGGAGGGACGCTGGGGGTGGTCCTCCGCGAAGACCCTCCGACGCTCAAGTCAGTGGGGAAGGAATCGGCGATCAACCAGATAATGAGGAGGTGGATCTCTCCGGGAGACCTCTCCGGGGGCGGCCAATCGGAGGCTCCAAAGGGCAGGAGCGCCGACGAGCTCCCGTCGAGAGCAGGAGAGTGAGAGTGGAGGTGCAAACGTGCAAGTGTGCGTACAGAGTCGCGTACCTGAGGGAATCTGCCAATCTGATATTTAGGCTGTCACCTGGGGACTTGAGCATCTTCTGGAAGGTTCTGGGTTGTTACGATACGGGGGTAGACAGAATCAGGCCGTTGTGGGGCCGTTAGAATCCGCGCCTTGTCTGTTAAGGGATCGACGGCTGGGAGAGCTCCTCGATATCTTGGGATCTGGGTGAGTAGACCTGGGGCGGTTACAATAGGTCTTAGGCCACGTTTCAACATGATTCCTTGCCTAAGGAGCTGCTCGGGTAAGCTTAAGCTCTCCCGCGTCAGGTTCCGCGGAGGTAGACGTCAGGGCGTGGATCGCTGGGTAGAAGCGAGCTACGGAAGCCCGGAGGAGGCCGAGCTAGGAAGCCCGGAGGAGGCCGAGCTACGGAAGCCCGGAGGAGGCCGAGCTACGGAAGCCCGGAGGAGGCCGAGCTAGGGAAGCCCGGAGGAGGCCGAGCTAGGGAAGCCCGGAGGAGGCCGAGCTACGGAAGCCCGGAGAAGGCCGAGCTAGGGAAGCCCGGAGGAGGCCGAGCTACGGAAGCCCGGAGAAGGCCGAGCTACGGAAGCCCGGAAGAGGCCGAGCTAGGAAGAGGCCGAGCTAGGGAAGCCCGAAAGGGGCCGAGCTACGGAAGCCCGGAGGAGGCCGAGCTACGGAAGCCCGGAGGAGGCCGAGCTACGGAAGCCCGTGAGGAGGTCAGCCTTAGCCGCCTCGCACGGATATCAATGCAATGACGATTTTACCCCCTAACAATAAGTAACAATGACAGTCCAAGACAAATGGGTTTGGCAACGAAACTTCTCTTTTAAAATTGGCTTGTTAATTCCTTGCATTAATTACTTATGTGCCAAAGATGATAAAAACAAAAGTTGCTAGGTTCTTTCCTTGTGGGAAAAAAAAATGACGCCTGTTCTCCGTTTTGCAGACCATGCTCAGTTGATTCTGGAGGAGCTGAGTGAGAAAAAATAATTAAACTACCTTTCATCTGCTGTGACAATAGAGTTTTGGTGACACGTAGCATCTCATTTGCTCAACTAGGAAAAAGATAACTGCATTTAGTGTAATATATCATACTTATGCCTAATATCAATTAATATATCATACTTATGCCTAATATATCAATTAATATATCATACTTATGCCTAGCTTGCTATTTGTTTTAATTGGTGGTGGGTCAGAATTGTTTTTTTAAGATTAAATTATATTATAATTTTTTTAGCTTACCAAATAATAAAGTATCGAAAAAATTATGAAAAAAATAAAAAGTACCTTATAAATGTCAAATATCCCCATTGTTTGAGTTAAAGAATATATATATATATATATAGAGAGAGAGAGAGAGAGAGAGAGAGAGAGAGGTTTTGACATAAATATATTGCTTTTCATAATTAAAATAAAAATCTTTAGAAAAAATTAAACTAGTATAAGGTTGTTTTATCATATATTTTAATATTTATTTTTTAAAAAAAATCATCTTTTAAGAAAATAAGAAGACTCTTCACTGCTACTGCTACGAAGATTTTTAGAATTTTGAGAGGATCAGAGCCCTCATCCAATAATATCTTGGCACCGGCCCTGGTTCCAACTGTCACAACCTTCTCATTCATCAGATTGTTTCACTTCTGAGCAAATCTCTTCGTTTATATCTTATGAGAGATCCACGGCAACTTTTTCGGAGGGCGCTTTGGTTAACGGGGCTTTCTTGGGCCGATTTCATCTAACCTCCTTGGGGGAGCAGCCAAGCGTCGCCTGCTGAGGTGAACTTGACAATGAGACTCTGATTCAGATGCTGACGCCTTGGAACTTTTTTTTTTTTTTTTTTGAAGAGCGGTAAAACGGATCCAATCGAAAGTCCCTAGCAACTAGTCAATTAGGAAGATAGGAATCTGGTAGAGTATATCATAAATAAAGTCAGTACGTACATGGTTTCCAAGGCGTAAATCTACTGAACTTGGGAACACTCCCAAGGATCATGATTTAAGGATTTGATTAAGAAGATCAAAAGCTGGGAGTCGTTGTAGATTTGAATTCTAGATATTTTATTGACCAAGTACTGACTCATCTTGCACTCCCCTGGCCTGCAGCTGCCAGTGTTTCTTTTCAAACAAGCTCTTATTCATATAGCTTAGTTTTACAACCCATTTTCCATCTCACGAACATCTAATAAGCGTCCATATATATATATAGTTGATCACTCTTAACATGAATCTACTACGAGTGAATTATGGCACACTTCCTAGTATAATTATATAAATTGTTCGTTGAAGGATACCGGATCACACAACGTAGAGATGTGCAGGGAGCTTTGGCTCAATGACCGCCTCGAGTGGCACCTTCCTAGCGTTGTTAGCCCATAAATCTCCTCCACGCTCAGCTCCTCCACCTTCATCCCCTCCGGCAGCTTCCAAGTAAAACCATGCAGCAGGTTGGCCAGGCTCACCTGTATGACCTTGAGTCCAAGGCTGTACCCGGGGCACATCCTTCTCCCGGATCCAAACGGCAAAAGCTCGAAGTCTTGCCCCTTGATGTCGATCTTGCTTCCCATAAACCGCTCTGGTCGGAACTCATCAGGCGCATCCCATATCTCCGGGTCTCGCTCGATGGTCCACATGTTAACGAGGACGCGAGTCCCGGCGGGAATGTCGTAGCCGGCGATCGTGCAGTCCTCGCGGGCTAGATGTGGCGGAAGTATGGGCGTAACAGGGTGCATTCTCATGGTCTCCTTCATGATGGCCTCGATGTAGGGGAGGTTGTGCATGTCTTTCTCCTCCACCCACCTGTCTCTTCCGATCACCCGGTTTAGCTCTTCGGTGGCCTTCTCGAAGACTTTGGGATGTCTCAAGAGCTCGGACATGGCCCATTCTACAGTTTCAGAAGAGGTTTCTGTGCCACCGCCAATCATGTCCTGGAGCAAGTATAAAAGAAACGATTAGATACCTCCAATCTTTTACCCACCCACCTACCAAAAAAAAAAAAAAAACTCTCGTCTCTGAATGCCGATTAATTATTTTTATCTTTTGGCTGCGAACCTCGATGCTGGACGCACGCTGATCAATGATTGATCCCACGTGTATGTGATCGTACATATTTAATTTTCTTTTTTATCGCATATGCGTGATCACATAAACGAATGATTAACCATCGCACATGATGCATATGCCTTTTTTTTTTTCTATATTAAAAAAATTACAAAAATAATGGATGTGCTACTAGGTTGGGCTGATTTGCCTTGCAGCATGGATCAAGAACTTGACCAAGACGTGGATTTCAGGATCATACTTCGTGCACTACACGGTACGAGATGATTGATCTTCGCATGTGTGTAATAAAAATTTTTTTTTTTTTTTGTATCGCATGAGTAATCATACGATTTCGCACGTGCATACTGATAATTATCGTACGCACCCTGCATATTGCATGTGTTGCATAAGAAAATTTTTATGGATTTTAATCACACTTCAATCAGGTATCAGGTCCATGTTTATTAAAGCCTGTGATCTATAAACCCATCAGTCCCATAAGATATGTCAAGAATCCCTCAGCGAGTCGATCCGTTATTGGTAATTTCAGTTCACTCCATGCATTCAAAATAATTTGATAATATCTTGGCTTTACGATATAATTGAAACAAATTAGGAATAGAAGCAGAACTCCATACTATATCTTAATTAGATGCATTCAAGATAATTTGATAATATCTTGCCTTTATGATATAATTGAAGCCGATTACAAATATAGAAGCAGAACTCAGTACTATATCTTAGATGAAATATTAGTTTATCAGCTTTGTAAAAATCAGTCCATAGCCTAATAATTCATGCAATAAATTAGCCTAGGTATCAGGATTGATCACGCTTCTATTTGTCCCAAGCTCCAAATATTTAAGGGTCTATTGGAATAATTCACAAGGACCAGGTCCCACTGGTCCAAATTAAACAAAAATCGTCTCTTGGACACATTTAATAATACAACAGCAGCATAGGGGCATTTCATTAACCACTAGTGATAGAATTATCAATCATCAGTGATAGGATCATTAGTGATCCTACATCACTACTTCATTCATGAGATATTTCAATAATCAAAGATCAAAAGATATTCGTTTGATATAGCATGGGAATAGAAGGTTACCATGTAAACAATACTAATAATACCCTTAAAAACTTATTTACATAATATATTTTATATATTATATAATAATATATTATATAATTATATTATAAATTAGAGTTATACTTACTAGAACGAAGGCCTTGATGCCATGCCCCTCGATCTTGATTTCCAAACTTGGATCCTCGGCCTGCTGCAAGAGCACATCCACCATGTCCTTGGCCACAAAACTCTTCCCCTCTCTGATCTTCTTCTCTCTATGCTCATCGAGAACATGCTCGAGAAATTTATCAAACTTCTTGCTAAGCTCCTTCATCCTCTTGATGTACCCTTGCAAGTCCAAGAAATCCAACCAGGGAATATAATCTCCGATGTTCACCACCCCATTAAGCAAGAACAGCTCCTCTATCATCTTTCTGAACTCCTCCGCTGACTCGGACTCATCCAAGTACTTTTTCCCTAGCACCATCCTGCTTATAACATTAAGACTAACCGTGGAGAGATAGTCTTTCAGGGTGATGGTCCTCCCTGAGGCCTCGTAGAGGTCGCGGAGGAGCAATCGCATCTCCCCGACTCTTATGTACTCATAGGACTCGAGTCGTTTGGCACTGAAGAGCTCCATGAGGCACATCTTGCGAGCCTGGCGCCAGTAGGGCCCATAGGGGGACCAAGTGATGTTAGAGTAGTTGAAGGTGGTGTACTTGCCGGCGGCCATCTTGGGGCGGGAGGCGAAGTTGAGGTCGTGAGTTTTCAAGAAGAGTTTGGCCATGTCGACGGAGGAGCTGACGACGATGGGGACGGAACCGAAGCGGAGCTGCATGATGGGGCCGTACTTCTGGGCCAGGGCATGGATGGAGCGGTGGGGGAGGGCGCCGATGAGGTTGAGGTTGCCAATGATGGGCCATGGCTTTGGCCCTGGGGGGAGGTTTAGCCTGCGTCGATGGCTACGTAAAAGAGTTTTGAGGAGGAGGATGGATGCTAATATGGTTGCCAAGTATATGGACCATGGTTTGGTCTCCATTAAGTGGAAATGACAGCAGTAGAATATGAGGAGGAGGAGGTAGCGGTGGTGTTGGTGGAGATGGGAGCTTGGGTATGCCGGTATTTATAGATGGGGAAAGCCTTGATATCTTTTTAACAGGTAATATTTTACGGTGCATCTTGCAGGTGCGGAGTCTCGCACATATCCAAGAAGTTATATCGAGTTACGTCAACAGGCTGACGACGAGGAACCCCCGGTCTCTCGACGTCGGCAGAAATAATACGAAAAAAAAAAAAAAAAAAAACTCCCGGTGGAGATGGATGATTCATGGTTTAAAATAATAGCTGCCATAAGCGAGATTTAAACAAACAATCGCTAGCTACATCTATGAACATTATTTGAGTGATCTTTCCGAAACATCGCATGTGTGCTTTATTACATATAATAGGGTTTTGTTAACGAGTGCCGTATTGTTTAATAATAATATCCCGATTATTGGGCCTTTTAGAAGATAATAATAATAACAATTTAATATTCGAAACGAAGAGACGTTAACTCAACATTATCATTTATTTCAAGCCACGCAAGCACCCCAACTTTAGCGGTGGCCCTACCAAATGTAATCGAACGATCCAAATTCCCAGCTACCTAGCTAATCCACTCTCACCCGTCCAATCTAACCCATCAAACGGGACAATCCAATAAACCAAATGAAACCGCTGCTCGCTCTTTCCGGCGTCTGAGATGGCTTCCTCATCTGCTCCTGCTTCAGCTGCTCGGGATGATGCGAGTATGGCAGGCGGTCCGTCTCCCTTTGGGACGCTTCAGCTGGGATACTTCGTCTCCCTCTTCAGCTAAGGTGAATGAATTGATTCGGCTGTTCCCCGACATAATTCAAGTGCCGGTCAGTTCTCTAGAGTCAGAGGTTTGTGCATGGGACGAGAGAGCATTGCTTGCGCGGACTCTGTCCCGTTGGGTGCCGTAGAGGGGATTACAAGGGAACTTCATCGTGCTGGTGTCCCGGGTGAAATTGAGGTGATTTCACTGGCTCACAAGCACTATTTAATCCATCTCTCTGAGCTTCAAGCCAAGGATCAGGTTCTAGGGAGGCCCTGGGTGATTAATGGCTAGGTGCTTGCGGTGGCGGAATGGAAGCCTGAGTTTGTCTCGACTGAAGACTCCCTACTGCAAGCTTTGGTCTGGATTCGTCTTTCCCGGCTGCCACTCGAATTCTGGGCAAATGACATCCTCTCCTCCATTCTTTCGGTGGCGGGAGAGTTCTTGTATTCCGATGAATCCA
The DNA here is from genome assembly GCA_900491605.1 of Calamus simplicifolius. Lineage (NCBI taxonomy): Eukaryota > Viridiplantae > Streptophyta > Magnoliopsida > Arecales > Arecaceae > Calamus > Calamus simplicifolius. Next base: position 846,649 of record UESW01004429.1, on the reverse strand, counting down.
CCAGAGCACGGAATCGGGGTGGATTTGCTAGGGTGTGCGTCCGCGTCGATCTGGGTGTCCCCCTTCGGCCTGGAGCACGAGTCCGTGGGATCGGCGATCCCTTCTGGCAGCAGTTCTCCTTCGAGAACATTGAAGGTATCTGTGGTCGGTGTGCCTCTCTTCACCTGGCGGGCCCGTGCATGCCATCGGAGGAATCGGCTCCCCATCGGTTGGTCCAAAGTTTGGACCCTGGATGGCTGCTGTCCGGCGTCGTCATCCCCCTCAGGAGCAGCGTCCGGCGTTGTCGTCCCCTGCTGGAGGGCCTGTGACTGATCGATCGGGCCCTGCTCCTCCCCTATTTCTAAAGACGGGTGGTCTATCCCTAAGAAGACAGCTCGTCGTAAGTGCCTCCCGTCCTCGGATTCCTTGGTGCTGATTCCAGATTGAGGGGTAGGTCCAATCGTTGCGATGGAAACAGGTTCTTCTGCTCTGCCGGATCGAGAGCTCAGTTTGCAGCCACAGTCACCAACTCTTCATCCTCAGTCTGCATGTAACGCCCTGGTTCCAGTGCCTATAGCTCCATATCAAGGGCCCCAGGATGATCCAAGGAGGTTACTGAGCGTGCCGGTTGGCACTATAGCTCAGTTTCAGAAGGCCGCTAAGGATGGAAAGTTGGCTGTGACTGAAACTTTGATGTCTGAATGTTGTGAGTCCACAACTTTTCCTAAATTGGGCCTTGGTGCTGCCACTGGGGGCCCATCTATCCCCGTATCGGGTTCTACAAAGCGGGCCCATCCTGTGGAGACCTTGTCAATAAGAATGCCCTCCCGCTCCTCCAAAGGGAAAGGAAAAGTCTCAGCTAGCGGCAGGGGTGATGATAAGGCAGCCTTTAAGTTCGAGGCCTCCTTGGTAGCTGGTTGAAGGGCAGCGACCCTGTCTGGCCATGGGGCCAAGAAGGCCCGAGGTCGAGTAGGGGCCGCCTTGGAATGGTTCAGATTCTTTTCTTCTGAACCAACTGGATACATGTTCTCATGAATCAGCTGTTATTCAACTTAAAAAGGCCATTAAGTCGACTGATTCTGTTGTAGTGATGGATTCAGTCCAATCAGATGATTGTGGTGTTACGGGGCCCTAGATTGCTCTGAGGCATTACCTGGCAATACAGTGGACCTGACGGAATCAGTCCAGGTTATTGACGGTAGAGACAGGGGAGATCTGGAGAGTTCTGAGGAGATGTCGGGAGTGATGGCTGGGCCTCTCCCCAACCCAGTCTTACCATGAAGATTCTTATCTGGAATGTGAGAGGAGCTTTGAAACCATCGTTTCACTCCTCATTTGGTAGGCTTATGCAGCTTCACTATTTTGACATGTGTATTTTGTTGGAGACTCGGCTCTCTGGGGCTAGTTTGGCCCGTTTTCGCAGACATATTGATTGAGCTTGGGTTTCATATGCTATTGAGTCCACCGGTCTTTCGGGAGGTATTGTGGCTCTTTGGAGAAATGCGAATATCAGGGTGGATGCTTTCCATAGCTGTGGTCAGTAGGTTGCGCTGGTCATTTCTGAGGGCAGTGTGTCCCCTTGGCTCCTTTCGGGAGTTTATGCCAGCACTGATTTCTGGGAGCATCGGGTGCTTTGGTTTGAGATTCAGTCTCTTCTTGACCAGGGGTTTCCCTCCCTCATTGCTGGAGATTTCAACTGTATTTTGGGAGCTGCTGAAAAGAGAGGTGGCAGGGCATCATATGGAGCTGCGGGCCGAGTGGAGTTCAGGGATTTTATTGCTTCAGCTGGTCTATTAGATCTGGGTTTTCAGGGTCCACAGTTCACTTGGTGCAACAATCGGCAGAGTTCTGCTAGAGTCTGGGAAAGATTGGATATGGCTTTGGCCTCTTCTTCTTGGCTTCAGATTTATCCGTATGTCTCAGTTACTCATTTGCCTAGAATTGCCTCTAACCACTGTCCGATTCTTATTTCTACTGATATCCCTACTCAACGGCATAGGCAGTTTAGATTCGAGAAGTTTTGGACCTCTTACTCTTCTGCTCGCTCCATCATTTCTCAGGTCTGGCGGTTACCAGTCAGGGGTAATGCCATTTATCGCCTCTCTAGACGTCTACATCTTGCTAGACGTCGTCTTTCCAGATGGCATAGATTGGAGGTTGGGGATATTACTAAACAAGTGGAGCAGCTTGAGGCTCTCATTTCTTCTCTTCAGACTAAAGAGGACCGGGAGGGTTCTCTTTATGCTGCTGATCTTTCGTCTCTTCGGTCCAGTTTGGCTCTCCACCATTCCCTTCTACTGCAGCAGGAGACTTTTTGGCGACAACGATCCCGTATCTAATGGATTCAGGAGGGGGATTGTAACACCAGATTTTTCCATCAGGCCACTCAGAAACGTCGTGCGGGTAACCGTATCAGGCATATAGCTGATGATGAGGGCCAGTTACATGAGGATCCTCAGGTCATTAGGGATCAGTTCCTTAATTTCTTTCATTCTAGGTGGGCTGTGCTGTCTGGGGTTGGGGTCCCTGTTCACCCTGTTCTGTTTCCCAATAGAGTTTCTGAAGCTGAGAATGAAACTCTTATTCGGCCTATTACATCAGAGGATATTTGGCTGGCTTTGTGGGAGCTAGGTGCTGATAAGGCCCCTAGACCGGATGGTTTTCCTCAGTTTTTCTTTCGTCACTACTGGGATATCCTTGGGGAGGATTTAGTGCAGGCGATCCAACTTGTTTTTCATTTAAAATCTATTCCCTCTGAGTGGAATCGAGCCTTCATTACCTTGATTCCTAAGAGACCAGATGCTTCCAGCCCTCAGCATTTTCGGCCTATCAGTTTGTGTACCACCTTATATAAGGTGTGCACTCACCTCCTGGTTACTAGGTTTTGCTGGGTTATCCCTCGCCTCATTTCTCCGGAGCAGGGGGCTTTTCTCAGAGGGCGTAGTATCATTGATAATCTTTACTTGCTCAGGAGTTCATGCATGACCTTCGTTGAGCTTCAGGGAGTCAGGGGCTCATGGCCATAAAGCTGGATATGGAAAGAGCTTATGACAGAGTTAGTTGGGATTTTCTGTATCGCTCTCTTTAGGAGTTTGGGTTCCAGGAGCTATTTATTGATTGGATCATGGCCTGTATTCAGCGCCCGTCTTTCTCCATCTTGATCAATGGAGACTGTACTGCTTATTTCCATTCTGAGGTTGGGCTAAGACAAGGATGCCCTCGATCCCCATTTCTGTTTGTCCTCACGGCTGATGCTCTTTCTCGGGCTCTTCGCAGGCTCAGCAGGACTCTGCTCTTGACCCTTACGGGCTGGCCCCCTTGGGCCCTCGATTTCCACTTGCTGTTTGCTTATGACTGCATCTTCCTGGCCGGGCTTCTGTGGCCAACGCGTCCAGGTTTGCAATATGATCTACATATTATCGATTCCCCCGTTGCTATAAATTATCCTACGGAAAAGTAATGATATTGTATCGGTGCAATATGATCTACATCAAGTACTATAAATTATCCCATGAAAAAATTATTGTACATTGTTTGCGTGCAATATGATCTGCATCAACAAGTACAATAATTCATTCATGCAACAATTCAGCGATGCAAAAGTCGCAGATCCCTATCATTACCAGGCAATCATTACCGGACAATAATTAAGGCAGCCACTACACCCTCATGGTATCGCCGAGCAACCAGTGGTCCCCGAGGTTGCTTATGTCTCGCGTCCTCTTAATAAAACCTGTCAATTTTAATATTATAATATTCAAATGTCAGGCGCTCATGTTTGACGTTTGATAGCTGTTGATCTATTCAAATTAATGATAATTTAAATAGATCTCATCATAACTATGTTTAATACATATTTTAAATAAAAATTATTTTATAATTACTTTTAAGAGATAATTTGATTTTTTTTTAATAAAATTGCTTCTGTTTTTTTTTTTTTTTTTTTTTGAGATATATAGCTCCCTGCTTGTTTTTTTTTATCAATCTCGCTGAAATCTTCATGTTAAAAATGCCGAGTCACACCCTTTTTTGAGTCGGATCGTGAATCTTCGCCATCCAACGGTCCTACGATCATCTTCAGTGCCGTGAAACTTTTTTCGATAGGTGGCATCCGATATCATTATCATCGTTTCAAATATTATTTTTAAATATAATTTTTTTAAACATTATTATTTATAAATATATTTTTTTAAATCAAATATATAATAATATATAAATTTTTAATAAATTTAATTTAAAAATATTTTAAAAATTTGATGTTATATGACTGATAACCTATTTGTCATACCAAATATATAAATTATTATTATTATTATATTATCTATATAAATTAAATAAATTAATATTATTAATAATTTATTAAGTAATAATTTATTTTTGTAAGCAATCTATGTTACCCTCATCTGATGATGCAACAAACACGATGAGGGTGACGGCTTTGGTCCATAGGCCACCCGATGAAAGCGACAGCACAACACCGCATTCTATGCATCATGGAAATTGAAAGGTTTGTCAAACTAAGGCAGCGTTTGATATGGGGGATAAGGAAGAATATCCTAGATATCCCTTTTTATTCCCAAATGCTATAGCTAGAAGGGATAGGTCTAAAAAAATTTAACCAGAGAAATAACTCATGGTTAATCATGTTAACCATTGGTTATTCCCTAAACTATTCCCTAGGGAACCCAGAAACAACTAAAGTTATCCCTTGATGGCAGACTTGTAATTTTAAAAAAATGCTTATTTCTTAATTATCCCTTGGATAAATGCTATCCCGTACATTTATCCAAGAATAGCTTTTGGGCTATCAAACACTACCTAAACGTATCCTGCAGCGACAATTAGGCAGATGAGCGGATAACTCAATCATCAAAACATGCCAAGTCATCATGACTTCAACAGATACGACGGATGCTTTTTGAGAAAAATTGCAGCAGCAACTGAAGGTCGGAGTGATTACAAATAACAAATTCACCTCTAGTTCAATCTAATAAATTAAATTTTAAAATTTTTTATTGAGGAAGCTGTTAAGAGATAATTTATTGTTTATTTGATTTTAAGTATTCATGACTAGCATCATTTCAGATATCAGAAATTTTGTTGAAGGCGCTTCGATGGATTGAATAAATTTCATTACTAAATAAAAAGTTTATCTTGAATGTTTGATTGAAAAGAAATTGTTTTATCTTGAAACTTATCTCATAGTTCTTCTTTCAAATGAGCAATAATAAGTAAATTATAAAGGATTATGGAAATATAGTAATGAAGAAGAAGAAGAAGAAGAAGAAGAAGAAGATAAAAGGAGCACAAGGTGACGATCGTTGCGGCCGGGAGATTTGGGGGTCTGGGGTATGCCAGTATTCATAGTGGAAGAAAGCCCTGATGTCTTTGCTTCTAATCCACAAAAGTCGGAACGAATTAATTGTGTGCCAGATTTTGTTTCAAAAAAAATAATAAGTTTTTGCATAGAAAAATAAATTTTTACTGGTGCTTTACTGTCGACTTCGTTTGCATCTGCCGGTGCGAATTCACGTTTGAGAGCTCATCGATCATGTGGTGGGAATTTAATTATTATTTAGGGTCTTTTTAATATATATGCACAGTGCGTTTGGTATAAATCAAAGAGGTTAAAAGCTGTCTTAAGGAAAGCTCTGGTTCTTGCTCTTGTTCTTGCTTTAAGATTTGCGCTCATTTTTTCTTCCATCCCGATCCCTGGTGATTGTTGCTCGATTTGGATCATCTCTCAGTGGACGTGGCTGCAGGCAACACCATCCCTCTGACCGATGGTGATTGGCGGAAGCCCCCTGCTGCTTCTTCTCGTCGTCCGAGCAGAAGCTCGTTCTCTTGGTCTGCTTCGAAGCCTTCACCGGATGAAATCGCTGCCCTGGAGAAGCTTTTTCCTGATATCATCTAGCTCCCCATGGTAGCGATTGATCATGAGATCTCTGATTGGTCTCAATTGGGTTTGATTGTGCGGAGCCTCTCCCATTGGGTTCCCTCTGAAGCTATTATTCGGGAGCTTCGCAGAGGAGGTATTGCTGGAGGAATAGAGATTATCAGTCTTGCTTATCGAACATTCCTACTCAAGTTTGAACTCCAGGCTGCTCATGATGCCGTGGTTGTCGCAGCCGTGGGTTGTCAACGGGTAGCCTCTTGCTGCTGAGGCGTGGTATCCTGACTTCATCCCTGCGGAAGATGCTCTGTACCATGCTCTGCTTTGGATTCGTCTACCTAAGCTTCCGATTGAGTATTGGATGGAAGAGACACTCCGAGCAATCCTTTCTGTGGCTGGCCAATACGTGCATATAGACTCTTCTACGAAGGAGAGGAGACGAGGAGGCTACGCTAGAGCTTGTGTCCGAATTGATTTGAGCCAGCCCCTTCGCCCTGGAGCACGATTCAGAGCGAACGGGATCCCCTTCTGGCAACAGTTTGTATATGAACATGTTGAAGGAATTTGCTCTCTTTGCGGATCTCTCCATCTCTCTGGTCCCTGTTTTTCATCCAAGGAATCGGCTTCTTCTTCAGATGCTCCATGGTTTGGTCCTTGGATGGCTGCACTTCGGATCCATCAACAAGCCCCCGTTGAGGATTCTAGTCTTCGATTGTGATCGGAGGGGTCGTCGGGCAAGGCCAAGCTGGGTTCTTTGGCTGGGGAGGGGGGTAGTTGCTTCCGAGGAAGACCTCCCGTAGGCGAGTCGTTCCTTCACCCTCTCCTCAACTTGATGTTTTCCCCTCATCTGAACTCCCTAGGATCCAGTTTGGACTATGTCGGGAAGGAGGTTCTGTGCCGGTTACTGTAGCTGAGCATTGTGATCCTTCTACTGCTTCACTGCTGGCTTCAGGAGGACTTAAGGCTTCTGTGAACCAACTGAAATCCCAGAAGGTTCCTAAGGGTCTGAGGAAGTCTCAGGCTTGTATGACCTCTAAGACTCCTAGTCAAGAGGAGGTTTTTCAATTCTCTGCAATATCCTCTGAAGTTTTGCCTAAACTCCCCCCTCAGTCAAAGGAGGTTGCCACCACTCCTGTCCTAGGGTCTAAAGTGATGTCCTCTGGAATATTGGTTGCTAACCATTTGGTCTTCTGGGTTCGGATCGCTGGGCCGGGTGTCCTAAGATCCAGGAGGATGCCAACCCTGCATCACTTAAACGGGCCCGACCTACTGTGACCGCTGGCCCTATAGTTATTTCTAAGGATGCTAAAGACAAGAGTAGAGGGTCTACCTCAGGAAAAGCCCACTCTGTGTCTTTGGTACTTCCTTCAGGATCAGACCCCCCCGGGGTAACTGTGATCATGATGTTATGGTCTCCTCTCTTAAGAAGGCGATTTGAGCTGAGGCTGATGTTGTAGCCATGGATCTTTCTCGGCAGTCGGATCCTGTATCTCAGGCCGGTTGTCCTTTGTCTGATGAGGGTCTAGTGGCTCAGTGTCTTGCTTCTGGAGATCATACTGATATGGATTTGGCTGGAGCCAAGGATGGGGCCCACGAGACCCCTTGACCTGTATTCATAAAGATACTGATTTGGAATGTCCGAGGAGTGCTGAAACCTTCCTTTCGCTCCTCGTTTGCTCGGCTATTGTAGCTTCATCAGTTTGATATTTGTGTTTTTCTAGAAACTCGCTTATCGGGATCCAGTCTTCAGCGTTTTCGATGGAGAGTATCTCGGTGTTGGAATTCCTATGCTGTGGAATCCAATGGTCTTTCTAGAGGCATTCTGGCACTGTGGCGGGAGCCTTCTATCCGTGTTGATGCTTTTCATAGCTGTACTCAACAGGTGGCCCTGGTTATTTCGGAGGGGATTACTCCGTCATGGTTGCTTCTTGGTATCTATGCTAGTACGGACTATAGGGAGTAGCGTTACTTATGGTCCGAGATACTCTCTCTTTTAGGCCAGGGTTTTCCAACTCTCATTGTTGAAGACTTTAATTGTATTGTGGATGCTTCGGAGAAGCGTGGGGGGTGTCGGTTTGTGGATTCTCTGAACTCTTGTGAGTTTTGTTCTTTTATCTCCACTGCCAGGGTTGTGGATATGGGGTTTTCTGGCTCTCGGTTTACTTAGTGCAATAATCGCTGGAGAACTGCTCAGGTGTGGGAGCGCCTAGATCAAGCTTTGGCCTCCCCTGTTTGGATGCAGATCTTTTTGGTGCTACTATTTCTCATTTACCTCGGATTGCATCTGACCATTGCCCTCTCCTTATCTCTACAAAGTTATCCACTCAGCCTCGGAGGCCGTTTCGGTTTGAGCAGTTTTGGACTTCTTACTCTTCGGCCCGGGCTATTATCCGTCAGGTTTGGCGGTTGCCGGTTAGAGGGAGTTCTACCTATCGTCTCTCTCGCCGTCTCAAATTAGTGAAGCGCAGACTCTTAAGATGGAACAGTAGAGAAGTGGGGGATCTTATGCAGCGTATTCAATCTGTGGAAGCTGACATTGCTTCGCTTCAGGCGAGGGAGGATTCGGATGGCTACCTCTCTGAGATAGATCTCCAGTCCCTCCGACGGAGTTTGTCTTTGCATCATTCCTTACTTAGTCAGCAGGAGACTTATTGGCGACAGCGGTCCCGGATTCAGTGGCTTCAGGAGGGTGACCAGAATACCAAGTTCTTTCATCATGCTACTGTGGCTCGATGAGCTGCCAACCGGATCCGGTATATCAATGATGAGAATGGTCTTATTGTAGAGGATGATGAGACCATTCGGAGCAAATTATCCATTACTTCCAGTCCCGATGGTCAGAGGTGTCTGCCAGTGGATTCCCCATTTCCCATGTTCCCCCGGTTGCTGAGTTTCCGAGGGTAATAATGCTGTGCTGTCGAGGGAGGTCTCGGTGGAGGAGATTCGATCTACTGTTTGGGTTTTGGGCCCTGATAAGGCCCCTGGTCCTCACGGATTTCCACCCTTCTTCTTCCGTTACTACTGGGATATTGTCGGACCGGATGTTGTTATGGCCATCCTGACGATTTTTTCATCCAGAGTTCTTCCTCCTGATTGGCAGCATACTTTTGTCTCTCTTATCCCTAAGCGGTTGACGGCTTCACTTCCCAGTATTATCGGTATATCAGTCTATGTACCACCCTATACAAAGTCTGTGCTCGCCTCTTGGTCATTCGACTACAGGGAGTGATTCTCCGTCTTATATCTCTGGAATAGGGGGCTTTCATCCGTGGTCGTAGCATCACTGATAATGCTCTCATTGCCTAGGAATTTATGCATGACCTTCATCATGCGACTGGTAAAAGGGCTCTTATGGCCGTTCAGTTGGACATGGAGAGCTTATGACAGGATCAGCTGGACTTTTCTTCAGCAGACTCTTTGGGAGTTTCATTTTACTGATCTCTTTATTGAATGGATCATGGCATGCGTGCAGGGGCCTACCTTTTCTATTCTCATCAATGGAAGTCCATCGGGTTTTTTCCCATCTGCTGGGGGACTCCGTCAAGGTTACCCTCTTTCTCCTTTCCTGTTCATTCTCTCTGCTGATGATATGTCTCGCACTCTTGCAGGCTGTCGGTGTGTCTATGTTGCAGCCTTATATGCCTGGGCCCCAAGGCCCTCCTCTTTCTCACCTGCTCTTTGTAGACTACTGCATTCTACTTAGCTCATCTTCTACAAGAATGCGGCGGTCTGCTTTGCTATCCTTTAAGCTTATTGCCAAGCTTCTGGTCAGCGGGTCAATCTGCATAAATCAGTCCTATGTTTTAGCTCGTCGACCTCCCCTCGTCATTGGACTACGATCTCCCAGTTGCTTGCGATCTCCCAGTTGCTTGGGATCTCCTCCCATTCTGACCACCTATCCTACCTTGGGATCCCTATTTCGGGGCGCCGTCCCCAGCAATGTGATTTCGGAGATCTTGATCATCAGATTTCTGATCGGTTGGGCAGGTGGTAGGTCTCCATCCTCTCTATGATGGGACGGATTATGTTGATTCGGTCCATCCTCACCTCACTCCCCCTTTATCTGTTATCTAACACTCTGATTCTGGCTACCTGCCTTCGCCGGATTGAGAGGCGATTTTGGGATTTTCTATGGGGATCGAGACAGGGAGGCCATGGTCTTCATCTCCTCTCATGGGATATTGTTTGTTTGCCTATTTGTGAGGGTGGGCTGGGGACTCAGTCTTTGGTCCTTTGCCGAAAGGCTCTGCTTGCTAGGCATGCTTCTATATTTCTGTTGGATCCTCACTGCTTCTGGAGTACTGTTATGAGAGATAGATATGGTGTCTGGTTTCCTGGTTCGATCTTCCGTATTTCCCGTCAGTGTTCTCTGTTTTGGCAGGCGATCTGTCAGGCTGCCCCTTCTATTATGGCTGATATTCATTGGATGATTGGGGATGGGAGACCTGTTGATGTTACTCAGGATAGTTGGATAACTGCCATTCCTCTATCCTACTTGCCGACCTTTCTTAGTACTGCTGTTGACCCTCTATGCCAGTGTCTTCTTTGATCTGCCAGGACAGTAATGTCTGGAATGTTTCCATTGTTTTCCAACTCTTTGGGAATGAGCTTGCACGGAGGATTCTCGCCATTCCCCTGGCTCCCTCAGCTGACTCGGATACCAGACTTTGGCGACGCTCCTGCCTCTCTCGTGCTCCTACTAGGGATCTGGTTGACTGCTACCGTACTCAAATTTTGGGGTTGGGTGATATTGCATGGATTTGGCATTTGCCCATCCAGGATTCGGCTCTTTTTGTGGAAGCTTCATTGGGATTGCCTTCCTACCTGTGCTCTGCTGGCTGGCCGTGGTCTCCCCATTTTGCTGCTCTGCCCAATCTGTGGGCTTGAGGATGAGTCGGTTGATCATGTCATCTTTACTTGCTCTCGTGCGAGGAGGATCTGGTAGCAGATGCAGTTTACCCCATGGTTGATTGAGGCAGGCCCCATCCGGCTTTCTTTCTTGCATGCCATTCGATTAGCTGCATAGAGCGGTCCGGGCTCCCAGGGCGTTGTTTCAGCTTATCTGGCTTACCATCTTTGGCTTACTAGAAATCAGTTGGTTTTCACTAAGGAGATTATTCCACCCCAAGCGATCATCAGAATGGCTATCCTTCTTGCCAAGGAGTACGGCCGTTCTGTTTATGGTGTTCACTATGTCCGACCCGGTCTCTGGGATTCTCCTGCTGCTTTGGCAGTGCACCATTCTACGGTCTATGTATCTTAGGAGCCCCCACCCCCAGGTTATGTCAAAGTGAATTTTGATGGTTCTGTCTTGGATCGTATTGCTGGGTCTGGCTTTGTTATTAGGGGGTCTGAGGGTGAGTTACTTGCAGCCGGTGGCCATGGTTCCCTTGATATATCGGTCCCTATGGCGGAGCTTGAGGCTGCATGGGCTGGAATCAATTATGTTGTTCGTCATTTGGCCTCTAGCAGATTGATTATTGAGGGAGATTCTCTCATAGTTGTTCGATGGATTCGTCAGGATGGGGATCTTCATTCCACCAACCCCCTGCTCCGTGCTATTTGGGATTCTCTCCGGACTACAGGTGCGCCACTGATTTGCCATGTTTATAGGGAAGCCAATGCTGCGGCTGATTAGGTCGCTAATGTTGCAGCTCGCTACCCTAGCCCGTGAGAATGGCATTTGGGTGACCCATGCCCTCTTATTTTGCAGCAAATCATGTATTCTGACCTCTCGGGTTTGACTCACGCCAGACTGGTATGATCGCCCGCTTGTAACAAAAAAAAGAGGTTAAAAGCTATACTATTCTTTCAACTTCTTTTGAGTTTAAAAAAGTTTTTTTGCATCGCGCGTGATGGGGCCAGTTGACCCCATGGGCCACAATGACAGCATCCGGACTTGGCAATTCGGCCTTCCCCCCATCCGCCACCTTTTCTCTCTCTTTTGCCCGGAGCCAGTTTCCGCCTCAGCGTCGACCTCTTCCCCTCAGCCTCGGCCTCGGATTAGCTTCCATCTCAACATCGGCCTCTTCCCCTCGACCTCGGCCTAGAGCTACCGCCTCGGCCTTGGACCAGCTTCCGCCTCGGCGTCGGCCTCTTCCCCTCGGCCTTGGCCTTGAGCTGCCGCCTCGGCCTCGGACCAGTTTCTGCCTCGGCGTCGGCCTCTTCCCCTCGGCGTCAGCCTCGAGCTGCCAGCTCGGCCTCGACCAGCTTCCGCCTCGGCGTCGACCTCTTCCCCTCAGCCTCAGACTCAGCTCCCAGCACGGAGCTCCACTTGGCACTTGGCTGCCCCCTCAGCCTCGCATGGCCTCGTCTTTGGCTCTCCCGCTCGGCCTCGGCCTCGGCTCTTCCACTTGGCCTCAGCCTCGGCTCCCAGCACGGAGCTCCACTCGGCACTCAACTATTTCTGCCGATCTCCCCTCGGCTCCATTCGGCCTCGGCCTCAGTCAGCCTCGGCCCCAGTCGGCCTCGGCATTCGACTTTCAGCCTCGGCCCCCAGTCGGTCTCAGGCCTCGGCCTTGTCTTGCCCCGACAGCTCCAAGCGAGCCGAGTCGGCCTCGACCTCTTCAGGTCGGCCCCGTTGGCCTCGCCCCGGTATCATCCAAGTCGGCCTCGCTCCGGCATCATCCAAGTTGTCCCCGGCACATCATCCATGTCGGCCTCGCCCCAACATCATCTCAGTCGGCCTTGCCCCGACATCATCCAAGTCGGCCTCACCCCGGCATCATCCAAGCCGGCCTCTCCCCGACCTCATCCCAGTCAGCCTCACCCCGGCACTCCCGCTCGGCCTCCAGCTCTCGAGCTCCCCTCGACCTCATACGGTCTCGGCACCAAGCTCCCATCGGCACTCGGCTGCCCCTTCGGCCTCGACCATGAATAGTACCATGCACATAAATCATGCCCTACACATAAATAGTGCCATGCAAGCACTCTATAGTCAATGCTCTACGAGGGATAGTTGGCTTCAACTCAACATCATCTTCCGTCCAATGGCTGTACCATGGGGCCCATATGCCTAGCTCCACCACTGTCCGTATACACATAGGGAAGCATACAGGATAATCAAGTGGCCATCCACTCTGACAGAACTTGACCCACCAACTAGCTGCAGCCACCCACTCTAACGGGACTTAGCCTGCAGCCCTGACATATCAAAGAAGGAAGCAAGCTCTACCATTTTGCCATCACCTTAAAGACTCTGACAAGTAGCAGCACCCCATGCCTCACAGACATCAATTCTGACACTTCACCCATCAAAGTCATCATTATGAGGCCTCAACCACTCAAATCAGATAAACTCTAAGCATCTATAAAATAGGTAAGAGGGACCCCCGACTAGGTAACTAAACTCAGATAACTCAACTGATAACTCCAACCACAACAACACTCCTAAACGCTCATTCTTGCTCACAGAGAGCTCTTCTCTGAGCCTCTCTCTTCTTCTTTCTTTCGAGCTTTCTCAAGCTCACAGATGTTGCCCAGGGCACTGACTTGAGCGTCAGAGGGTCCCCACCAAAATCTTTGGCCCTCGAGACTATTTGCAAGCTCTTAGGCACGAGAAGCTCACCGGAGGATCCCGGGCTTGCTGAAGAAGGCGATCGGACGCTCATGGACATTCAAGAAGGGTGATCTGGCAACAACAGATTGGCGCGCCAGAAAGGGGGAGAAAGCAGAGTTCTACTGTTGAGAAATTTGGAAGATTGTAATTATTTAATTACCCCAACTTTATTGATTTTGATGATTTTCAAAAGCCATGAGTATTTTAAAGGAAATAATGAGTTTATTTATCAAACACCTTGAGCTTATTCAAAATGAAAGCAATGGACTCTCAATGTTTAAATTCACTGAGTTTTGAATCAATTTGAAAAAGAAGTTTCAAGCTCTATATTTAAGATTTCAAAAAGGAATTTTTACATGTTATATTCCAATCAATGATTTCTTGAAACATGTCTTGAATTCATGCTTAATGTCATATTTATTGTATTCAAGTCAAAATATCATTTAAAATTATTCTGTGACGAATTTCAAAGTCAATCAGAAAAATTTCTGATTTTTGATACGTTCCAGAGCCGACTCTAGAGTTTCAGAGTCGACTCCAGTAAGTAACAGAGTTTTCTGATTTTCTCGAGTCGACCCTTGGATTTCAAGAGTCGACCCTGACTCTGTGCGAGCCGACTCCTGGACTGTGTGAGCCGACTCCGCTCAAACAACAGAAAGCATATTTTTTGAGCGCTTCTCGAGTCGACTCCCCATTTTCTTCGAGTCGACCCCCGACTGTTGGGAGCCGACACTTTGGTTCTTCGCGAGTCGACCCTCTAACATTTTAAATGTTTCTATTTTAGTAATCGACTTCGAGCCGACTCCCACAGTGCTCGAGTCGACTCCTCGAATTTCTGGGCACAAATTTTTACGACGACACGTCAGCCCCAACGGTAATATTTTCAAATAACGGCTATATTTCTGTGTTTCTAACGGATATATTTTTGCAGAATCTATAAATAGAGGAGCTCTTTTCAAATCAAAAAAAAAATAGAAGAGAATAGAGAGGAAAAAGAAAGAAAAGAAAATCTTTCAAAAAGAGGGAAAAACAGAGCTTCATTGGAAAAATTATTTGAGTCAAGAAAAGAGATTCAAAAGGAGTGAAATCAAAGAGAGAGATTCGTGTGCTCCAGTTCTACATTCTACAAAAGTTCAAGAGGAGATCCCAAAGCAACCAAGAGCAATATCAAGATCTTCCAACCTAGAAGAAAAAGAAGAAAAGCTTCAACCAACATCCAAAAGCCCCAAAGCTAGGAGAATCTGTGCTGAGGCCTGATTCCACACTTCAAAGGAGTTGGAGAAGAGAAGCAAAGAAGCCAAGCCTGCATTCAAGCTTATCTAATCAGGCTTTTCTAAACCTAAAGCTTTATTTTGATTATTCTGCTCTAGAGGAGCTGTTTGTATTTAAACTCTGATTTATTTTCTTGTGTACTGATTCAATTAGTGGATTGAATCAGTGGAGATAGTTGTACCTCATTGTAAGCTTGGGATAGCTTACGTGTTGGGTTCATTGTGATCTCGTTAAAAACAACGAGTTGGGTTTTGTGCTGGTAAGCCCGTCTAAAACCGGCTGGGTTCGTTGTGATCCCGAGAAAACAATAAGTTTGAGTTGTGAGCTTGTAAAATAACTCGACTGTAATCTAGGGAGATTATAGTGTGGAGCCAAGTGAATCTTGGGAGTGGACGTAGGTGCTGGTTGCACCGAACCACTATAAAAATCTTCTTGTGTTTGCCGTGCTCATTTGTCTCTCACTCTATCTCTCTTATATTTCTGTTTGTGCATTGCTTATAAGTTAATTTCTCTCACTTGCACATCTTAAGTTAATTAGTCTAAAACATTTCAAAAAGTCTTAAAATTTTTAAGAACCCAATTTACCCCCCCCCCCTCTTGGGTTGCCATCTGGGCCAACATCTACGACACTAAGCTACAAGCTCTCACTCCCTCTACGACAACAATGGTGGATAAAAATATGGCGATGACAAAGACCCAAGAGGCTTTCACCAGTAACGCTGGGGGGACACCCTCAATGAGCTGAGCAACAGGATGCTAGCTCCCTGCTCCATCGTCACCACTATCTCGGGTCATTCAGGCAGAGCATCGTGCTACCCTCACTCTGCAAGTCCAAACATTGTTGAGAAATTTACTCTAAGCTCAACTAAACTAAATATGATTTTAGATAGTCAAAAAGCAGTTTTTGACAAAGCAGGTTTAGGGTATAACACATTTAGAAAACAAAAATCATTAAAAAATATTTTTGTAAAAGCTAACCAAAGTAATATTACTTGTTTTAAATGTAATAAAAAAGGACATAAATCTTTTGAGTGCAAAACAGTAAGTAATAATGAAAAATTAAATACTAAAGGAAAGAAAATTTGGGTTCCGAAAGGAACAATTTTTATTGCTACTAACCATGAAGGACCCAAGAAAGCTTGGGTACCTAAACATAAAGTTTAAATTATGTTGCAGGAATGTCTTGTAGCCAAAAGATCAAAAAGAAAGTGGTACCTTGATAGTGGCTGCTCAAGACATATGACGGGTGACAAAGATGAATTCATCACCCTGGAAGAAAAGAAAGGTGGAGTTGTTACGTTTGGCGATAATGGTAAAGGTCAAATTATGGGCCTTGGTAAAGTTCGTATAACTCATCTACATTTATTGATAATGTACTTTATGTTGATGGTTTGAAGCATAATCTAATTAGTATAAGCCAATTATGTGATAAAAACTTTAATGTTTCATTTAAATCTTCAATATGCACTGTAACTAATTCTATCAATAATAGCATTGTATTTACTGGTTATAGACATGGCAATGTTTACTTGGTTGATTTAGAAAAATTATCTTTGAGTGATCATTGCTTGATTGCTGACAATGCTAACATAAATGAAATTAGTTGGTTGTGGCATCGTAGATTAGGTCATGCAAGCACACACCTTATTTCAAAATTAATTAAAATGGATTTAGTTAAAGGCTTACCTAAACTAGTTTTTGAAAACAACAAAATATGTGATGCATGTCAATTTGGAAAACAAACAAGAAGTTCTTTCAAATCTAAAAATATTGTTTCAACTTCTAGGCCATTAGAGTTACTTCACATGGACCTTTTTGGACCAACTAGAACCACAAGTCTAGGAGGAAAGAAATATGGTCTAGTGATTGTAGATGATTATTCTAGATATACTTGGGTACTGTTTTTAGCTCACAAAGATGAGACTTTCTCGATATTCCTAAAATTCTTCAAGAAAGTCACAAATGAGAAAAACACTACCATAGTATCTCTAAAAAGTGATCATGGAACTGAATTTGAAAATCACTTATTTGAAAGTTTCTGCACTGAAAATGGTATTAATCATAATTTTTCAGCCCCTAGGACTCCACAGCAAAATGGTGTAGTTGAAAGAAAAAATAGGACTCTAGAAGACATGGCCTGTACCATGCTATGCGAAAGTAACCTACCAAAGTACTTTTGGGCGGAAGCTATTAACACAGCATGCTACATCTTAAATCGAGCCCTAATAAGACCAATCTTAAAGAAAACACCTTATGAATTATGGAATAAAAGAAAACCCAATATAAAATACTTTCATGCATTTGGATGTAAATGTTTTATTCATAATAATGGTAAAAATAATTTAGGAAAATTTGATGCTAAATCTGATGAAGGAATCTTTTTAGGATATTCAACAACTAGTAAAGCTTATAGAGTATTTAACAAGAAAACCTTAGTAGTTGAAGAATCCATTCATATAGTTTTCGATGAGTCTTTAGCATCTAGTTCTGAAAAATTTGATGATGATGAAGATACAAACATAATTGAGAAAGATCTTGAAAAATTAAATATTGATGTATCTTTAGATCAAGAACAAGAAGCTAAAGATAATGATTCACCTAAGGATGATGATACTAACGCTAATCATAATGATGTAGATCTACCTAGGGATTGGAGATATGCTTATAGTCATCCTAAGGAATTGATTATAGGTGATCCATCTCAAGGAATAAGAACTAGATCATCCATGAAAAACATTAGTAATCATCTTGCATTTGTATCACAAATTGAACCTAAAACTATTGAAGAAGCTGAAAAAGATAATAATTGGATGTTAGCAATGCAAGAAGAATTAAATCAATTCACTAGAAATAATGTATGGACATTAGTGGAAAGACCTAAAAATCATTCAGTAATAGGATCAAAATGGGTTTTTAGAAATAAACTAGATGAAAATGGCATAGTAATTAGAAACAAAGCTAGATTAGTTGCAAAAGGATATAATCAAGAGGAAGGTATTGATTTTGATGAAACCTTTGCACCAATAGCTAGATTAGAAGCCATTAGACTTTTACTTGCATTTGCATGTCATATGAATTTTAACTTATTTCAAATGGATGTTAAAAGCGTATTTTTAAATGGTTTTATAAATGAAGAAGTTTATGTTGAACAACCACCAGGTTTTGAAGATCACGAATTTTCAAATCACGTCTTTAAATTGCACAAAGCTTTATATGGTTTGAAACAAGCACCTAGAGCTTGGTATGATAGGCTAAGTAAATTTTTAATTGAAAATGATTTCACAAGAGGAAATGTAGATAAACATTATTTTTGAAAAGAAAAAGTAAAGATTTACTTGTAGTACAAATATACGTTGATGACATTATTTTTGGTGCTACTGACAATATTCTATGTCAAGATTTTGCCAAGTTAATGCAGGGCGAATTTGAAATGAGCATGATGGAAGAACTCGACTTCTTCCTTGGACTCCAAATCAAACAAAGCAAAGAAGGAATCTTCATCAACCAAACAAAATACACAAGAGAATTC
This sequence comes from Calamus simplicifolius, assembly GCA_900491605.1. Lineage (NCBI taxonomy): Eukaryota > Viridiplantae > Streptophyta > Magnoliopsida > Arecales > Arecaceae > Calamus > Calamus simplicifolius. The sequence goes on along the minus strand of UESW01004429.1, from coordinate 828,418 downwards.
CTAAAGAAGTTTGGTATGGAATCAATTAAACCCCTCGGAACACCAATGAGTCCTTCATGCAAGCTGGACAAAGATGAAGAAGGTAAGAAGATTGATCAAAAATATTATCGAGGTATAATCGGATCCCTACTCTATTTAACTGCAAGTAGACCAGACATTATGTTTGTTGTTTGCTTATGTGCTAGATTTCAGTCAGAACCTAAAGAATCACATTTAATTGCTGTTAAAAGAATACTAAGATATGTAAGTGGAACAAAAAATGTAGGTTTATGGTATTCTAGAGACTCCACATTAAATCTGATTGCTTACACTGATTCTGATTACGCTGGATGTAAATTAGATAGAAAAAGCACAAGTGGTGCATGCCAATTCTTAGGAAGTAACTTAATCTCATGGTTTAGCAAAAAGCAAAATTCAGTTGCATTATCAACTACTGAAGCTGAATATGTAGCGGCTGGAAGTTGCTGTGCGCAAATCCTATGGATTAAGCGATAACTTGAAGACTATGGTATCACACTTAATAAGACACCCATAAAATGTGATAATACAAGCGCAATCAATTTAACTAAAAATCCAATTCAACATTCAAGGACAAAACACATAGAAATTAGATATCACTTTATAAGAGAACATGTAACTAATGAAGAAATTTGTCTTGAATATGTTAACACTGAAGAACAATTAGCTGATATTTTTACAAAACCTTTAAGCGAAGAAAGATTTTGTTATCTTAGAGGAGAATTAGGGATTTGTGATCCTTTGGAATAGATTTTGAAACCCCTAAGGAAATGTATCTAGAGTTCTTTCAATTTCTCAAAATCTTAAGGAAATTTTATCTAGAACTCATATCAATTCGATCTCTCAAAATCCATGATTTTTAATCATACTCAAAGATCAAATTCTGGACTCATTTCAGACTCTCTGAATCTTTTTTTTTCTCTGAAATGGTCTCGGAGCCGACTCGGACAGTATCGGAGTCGACCCTTGTTTCTGTTGAAACTCGGGAGCCGACCCCCGCTCTGCGCGAGTCGACTCGATTTTGGGTCCGTGCTCTGTGACTACTCGGGAGCCGACTCCACGCTTTGCACGAGTCGACTCGACGTGGTTCCAGTTTGATTATCTAGGGCACGAGTCGACCCCACGGACATTTCAATCATTTCCAATCATTCCAAATCCTTTCCAAAGTTTTCTCAAACCTTCCAAAACTCCAAAAACCTCTGATTATTCACTCCATCTAGATCTATGGCACCTAAAACTCGTGGAGCTAGCAGTAGTGGCGCCGGATTGAAGAGGAAACAGACCGTTCGATGACCCGTTCGCGAGCCGTCTCCAGATTCGTCCTCTACCCCTTCTCCGAGTGGTTCTCCTGTTCCAGCTACCACTCTTCAGGTAGATCACCTTGCCAGTAGAGTTGTTACAACCGGTAGGAAGGTGGACTTTGAGTTATTTGAAAATGAGGGATTTATTATTGGGAGACAATTGATTGAAATGGGACTTGAGAAGATATGTTCACTAGATTGTCCCACATATCCTGCATTAGTTAAGGAATTTTACTCAAATTTGACTAGAGGTGATGATGGATTAGTTAGTGTGGTGAGAGGCATTGCATTGAATATCACCGCCACTATTTTATCCAGACTGTTAGATTTGCCCCTATCTGGACCATCCACCTATGCCCCGGAGGATAGATCACCTGCCCTCACAAGATTGTTGAACAGAAATTTTGAGGGTTTTGAAGAAGTTTTTGCAAATCAGTTACCTTTGGAGCTGAGGCTACTTCACAATATCTGCAGTAGGGTATTGTTTCCCAAGACTGGCAGATTTGATTATGTTTCTGAGAGGGATATCTTCGTGATGGATGCTGTTGTGACTGGAAAGCCCATCAATTTGCCTCGGATGATTATTTGGCACATAGCTGATTGTGGAGGCAAGAAGAAGTCCAGTTTACCCTATGGCATGATTCTGACTAAGATATTTCAAAGCCAAGGGATTGCATTTGGTGAGAGTGAGCCAAAGAAGGAATTAAGGCACACTGATTATTACTCTTTGGCTACTATTCATCGAATGGGTTTTGTTAAAAGGAATGGGAGATGGGAGAGGAAGAACATTGCTGAGGATAGAGCTATGGACACTGAGGCCCCTGGACCTTCTGTGAGACAGTCTTCTCCTAAGCCTCCTCTGAGCTCTTCTGTTCCAGATTTTGCTCCTGCTTCTGTTCCAGCTCCTGCCCCTGTTCCTGTTCCTGTTCCTGCTCCAGCTCAGACATCTGCTTCACCATCTGATAGATTTTCTGATGTTCAGTTAGAACAGCTTAGATCTTTACTTAAATCTGAGATTAGTGAGCATGAAGATAGATTGAAAAGTGAGTTTGATGAAAAATTTATGAATTTGAAGGAATCTTTGTATTCTCTGAGTGATCGGGTTGCAACTATTGAATCAATTCTTAGTTCATCCACTAGTTCCTTAAGTGAAGATTTGAAGAATATTTTTGAAGAGCTTAAGAACATCTGTGGTGACTCTAAGACATATGCCCAGTGCAACGCCGAGCTCCAGGACATGATTGTAACTGCTTGTACTTTTGTAAATGAAAGATTAAAAGATTATGTCAAACTACAATGTGAAGGCATGCAGAGCATTGTAGATCACTTAACTAGGATTACTAGGAAGAATTTCTAAATGTAATGTAATCCTTATTTTGATGTATTAGATGCTTAGCATTTTGATGTAATGAAGTTCACTTTGTAATCTCATTTTGATGCAATGAATATTTTAACTTTTGTCTAAGCAATTTCTTTAATGTATTGGATGCTTGATTTGATCTTGAATTAGCAATGCAATGAAAGAAATTTACTTATGAAGCTTGTATTTGAATTTGATACAATAAAGTTGATACAATTAGATAAATGGTTGAGAAGTTTAATGATTATATGGAAAACTTGAAAACCCTTAATACATTCTTGATACAATGACTTTATCCTAACCTTTTTGTTGATTACAAAAAAGGGAGAGAGATTTTATTTAATCGTATATGCTTTCAATTAAATATATGCTTTCAATATACTTTCAATGCAATCAAATTTTAAATTTGAAAGAGGGAGAGATAATTTGAATATTAAAGGAGGAGAGTTAACTTAAAGGGAGAGATAATTTGGTTATCATTATGCTTAAAATTTAAAAAGGAAAAAATTATTTGCTTGAACTTAACAATTGAACATTTTGAATGAATTACAAAATTGAGTTTCATAGGGGGAGCTATCTCATTTAGGGGGAGCCTCTCAATGAACATAAAAATTGATTTTGGTTTCAGAAATTTTTTTTCAATTCAAACATGCATATATACTCAATGTTTTTGTTATCATCAAAAAGGGGGAGATTGTTGAGAAATTTGAAAGATTGTAATTATTTAATTATCCCAACTTTATTGATTTTGATGATTTCCAAAAGCCATGAGTATTTTAAAGAAATAATGAGTTTATTTATCAAACACCTTGAGCTTATTCAAAATGAAAGCAATGGACTCTCAATGTTTAAATTCACTGAGTTTTGAATCAATTTGAAAAAGAAGTTTCAAGCTCTATATTTAAGATTTCAAAAAGGAATTTTTACATGTTATATTTCAATCAATGATTTCTTGAAACATGTCTTGAATTCATGCTTAATGTCATATTTATTGTATTCAAGTCAAAATATCATTTAAAATTATTCTGGGACGAATTTCAAAGTCAATCAGAAAAATTTCTGATTTTTGATACGTTCCGGAGCCGACTCTAGAGTTTCAGAGTCGACTCCAGTAAGTAACAGAGTTTTTTGATTTTCTCGAGTCGACCCTTGGATTTCAAGAGTCGACCCCTGACTCTATGCGAGCCGACTCCTGGACTGTGTGAGCCGACTCCGCTCAAACAACAGAAAGCATGTTTTTTTAGCGCTTCTCGAGTCGACTCCCCATTTTCTTCGAGTCGACCCCCGACTGTTGGGAGCCGACACTTTGGTTCTTCACGAGTCGACCCTCTAACGTTTTAAATGTTTCTATTTTTAGTGATCGACTTCGAGCCGACTCCCACAGTGCTCGAGTCGACTCCTCGAATTTCTGGGCGCAATTTTTCACGACGACACGTCAGCCCCAACGGTAATATTTTCAAATAACGGCTAATTTCTGTGTTTCTAACGGATATATTTTTGCAGAATCTATAAATAGAGGAGCTCTTTTCAAATCAAAAAAAAATAGAAGAGAATAGAGAGGAAAAAGAAAGAAAAGAAAATCTTTCAAAAAGAGGGAAAAACATAGCTTCATTGGAAAAATCATTTGAGTCAAGAAAAGAGATTCAAAAGGAGTGAAATCAAAGAGAGATATTCGTGTGCTCCAGTTCTACATTCTACAAAAGTTCAAGAGGAGATCTCAAAGCAACCAAGAGCAATATCAAGATCTTCCAACCTAGAAGAAAAAGAAGAAAAGCTTCAACCAACATCCAAAAGCCCCAAAGCTAGGAGAATCTGTGCTGAGGCCTGATTCCACACTTCAAAGGAGTTGGAGAAGAGAAGCAAAGAAGCCAAGCCTGCATTCAAGCTTATCTAATCAGGTTTTCTAAACCTAAAGCTTTATTTTGATTATTCTGCTCCAGAGGAGCTGTTTGTATTTAAACTTTGATTTATTTTCTTGTGTACTGATTCAATCAGTGGATTGAATCAGTGGAGGTAGTTGTACCTCGTTGTAAGCTTGGGATAGCTTACGTGTTGGGTTCGTTGTGATCCCGTTAAAAATAACTAGTTGGGTTTTGTGCTGGTAAGCCCGTGTAAAACCGGCTGGGTTCGTTGTGATCCCGGGAAAACAACAAGTTTGAGTTGTGAGCTTGTAAAACAACTCGGCTGTAATCTAGGGAGATTATAGTGTGGACCCAAGTGAATCTTGGGAGTGGATGTAGGTGCTGGTTGCACCGAACCACTATAAAAATCTTCTTGTGTTTGCCATGCTCATTTGTCTCTCACTCTATCTCTCTTATATTTCTGTTTGTGCATTGCTTATAAGTTAATTTCTCTCACTTGCACATCTTAAGTTAATTAGTCTAAAACATTTCAAAAAGTCTTAAAATTTTTAAGAACCCAATTCACCCCCCCCCCCTCTTGGGTTGCCATCTGGGCCAACATCTACGACACTAAGCTACAAGCTCTCACTCCCTCTACGACAACAATGGTGGATAAAAATATGGCGATAACAAAGACCCAAAAGGCTTTCACCAGTAACGCTGGGGGACACCCTCAACGAGCTGAGCAACAGGATGCTAGCTCCCTGCTCCATCGTCACCACTATCTCGGGTCATTCAGGCAGAGCATCGTGCTACCCTCACTCTGCAAGTCCAAACATCCATGGCAGCTGCCCAAAAGCTATGGGAGAGATATTTCGTGGCCTCACAGCAACAAACAAGAGCCCATACTGCTCCTTTAGTTATCGCTCAAGCCATCCACCATCCATCCGATGAGAGATCTCCCCAGCGAGAGACTCACCACCATCATATTTCTTTGAGGCTCATCAGCAAGAGCAACCTCAAACTCAAGCTCATCGACAATTTAAGGCTCAGGCTCGTTAGTTAGCAAGAGCATCACTGTTAGCCACGGATTCCAGCTGCCCTCGGATTTCAGCACTGGTACTGTTGATCCATTTATTGATTTTGATGATTAATAAAGGAATTGAGTATATTTATTTGATTACTAATGAATTTTATAAGTATTTCAGGACTTAAATTTATTTGAACAATTTAAAGGAATTAAGAAATGAATTTTGAATCAAATACAAATCAAAGATTTCAAAGTTTCAGAGCTTGGAGTCGACACCTAGAAAGTCTAGAGCCGACCCCATGGCCAATTCAATTTTAATCTGATTTTTGATACAACCTGGAGCCGACACCTAGAGTTTCGGAGCCGATACCTAAGGTTTCAGAGTCGATACTTACAGTGTCTGGAGCCGACTCCGATGCGGGGACAGAACGTTAATTTTTTGAGCATCCTGGAGCTGACACCTACAGTATTCGGGAGCCGACACCTGACGACGGCGAGTCGACACTTACTTTTGCGGAGCTGACTCCACGACGAACTCATATTTTACTATTTATGGAAAAACAATCTGGAGCCGACACCTGAAAAGCTGGAGCTGACTCCAACCCACCTGGACGAAAATTAAAAATGCCAGATAAGCTCTAACGGTAATATTTTTGATTTCTGACATCTAACGGCTATTTTTTATGAATGAAAAATCCTCCAGGTACACTCCAACGGCTAGATTTCAACCCAAAAATGAATCAAAGAAAAATCTATAAAAAGGGAAAAAACAACCGTTTAAAAAGAGAGAAGAGATAGAAACGGATAGACAAAAGTCAAAAATCAAAATCCGAAAAGTCTTGAGCCTTATATCCAAGAGAGGAGCTTTCAAATTCAAATCCTTCCACTCCACAAAGCTCAAAGAAGAATCCAAGCCATTCAAATAGTGAAAAATCGGAGGATTCTCAACTAGAAGAAAAAGACCAACTTTTTCAATATTCTCAACTGCATCTACTGTGAGGAATCGGAGCTAAGGCTTGATTCAACCCAGCAAGGAGAAGAGGAAAAGAAGAAGAAAAGCTCAAAGCCAAACAACTTCAAACCAGGCTTTTCTAAACCTATTTACTTTTCTTTGAATATTTGCTCATTGAGGAGCTGTGAAACTTTGTAAAACATTCTTATACTTGTTTGTGCCTAGTTCAATCAAAGGGGATTGAACTAGTGGAGGTTGTTAACCTTGGGTCAAGCTAGTTTAGCTTGAGTTTTGGGTTGTGTGCTGGTGAGCCCGTAAAACCGGCTGGGTTCGTTGTGATCCCGGGTAAAACAACAAGTTTGGGTTGTGTGCTGGTGAGCCCATAAAACCGGCTGGGTTCGTTGTGATCCCGGGTAAAATAACAAGTTTGGATTGTGAACTTGTAAAATAACTCGGCTGTAATCGAGGAGATTATAGTGTGGACCCAAGTAGGATCTTGGGAGTGGACGTAGGTGTTGGATACACATAACCACTATAAAATCTTTGTGTTTGTCATGCTTCCATTGTCTCTATCTCTATTTCTATTTTATTCATTGTACTTTATATTTACATTGCATTTATTTTCATTCATCTTAAGCAAATAATTTTTCAAGAGGCTAAATTTTTAAAGAACCCAATTCATCCCCCCCTCTTGGGTTGTCATCTGGGCCAACAGGTACCCCCCACCTTCAATCAATATAGTTTTCTGGGGGGGGCAGGTCATCAACTCGGCAAAAGGAGCTTGTCGGCATCGCAACCCACAGGATACCACTCGGCCCCGACATGGCGGTGCCCCCGAGTAGGTTCAAGACCCTAAATGCTCCGTAACCGGTCGAGTTGCCCCTCAGGCGGCACACAAATCTCGAGGCAATTCAAAAGGAGCTCGCTGGTATTTCAGCCCACGAGACACTACTCGGCCCCGACACGACGGTGCCCCGAGTATGTTCAAGACTCTAAAGGCTCCGTAACCGGTCGAGTCACCCCTCGGGCGGTGCACAAACCCCTGAGGCGATTCAAAAGGAGCTCGCCGGCATCGCGGCCCACGGGACACCACTCGGCCCCGGCACGGCTATGCCCCCGAGTAGGTTCAAGACCCTAAAGGCTCCGTAACCAATCGAGTCGCCCCTCATAGTGGTGCACAAACCCCCGAGGCGGTTCTAAAGGAGCTCCCCAGCATCACAGCCCACGGGACACCACTTGGCCCCGGCACAGTGGTGCTCCTCGAGTGGTTCAAGACCCTAAAGGCTCTATACCCAGCGAGTCGCCCCTCGGGTAGCACACAAACCTCTGAGGTGGTTCTAAAGGAGCTCTCCGGCATCATGGCCCATGGGACACCACTCAGCCCTGGCACGGCAGTGCCCCCGAGTGGTTCAAGACCCTAAAGGCTCTATACCCGGCAAGTCGCCCCTCGGGCGGCACACAAACCCCCAAAGCGGTTCAAAAGGAGCTCGTTGGCATCGCGGCCCATGAAACACCACTCGGCCCCAGCACGGCAGTGCCCCCGAGTAGGTTCAAGACCCTAAAGGCTCCATAACCGATCGAGTCGCCCCTCGGACGGTGTATAAACCCCCAAAGTGGTTCAAAAGGAGCTTGCCAGCATCACGGCCCATAGGATACCACTCGGCCCCGGCACGGCGTTGCCCCCGAGTAGGTTCAAGACCCTAAAGGCTCCGTAACTGGTCGAGTCGCCCCTCGTAGCGGTGCACAATCCCCCAATGCGGTTTAAAAAGAACCTGATGACTCTCAACTCTCAAGTTACCCTTCGGGGTTAAAAGGAACCCGACGACTCTCAACTCTCAGGTTACCCTTTGGGGTTAAAAGGAACCTGACGACTCTCAACTCTCAGGTCACCCTTTGGGGTTCAAAAGGAACATGATGACTTAACTCTCAGGTCATCCTTCGGGGTTAAAAGGAACCTAATGACTCTCAACTCTTAGGTCACCCTTCGGGGTTAAAAGGAACTTTACGACTCTCAACTCTCAGGTCACCCTCCGGGGTTCAAAAGGCTTCCGATAGCCATAACTTTGCCTCAACGGCTTCACTTTAGCCTCAGCGGCTCTAACTCTGCCTCAATGGCTAGTGGCCAATCGAGTAAGACCTTTATCTAAATCATATACTTACAACACATTACTGGTCACTTTCAGCCATCAAGAAGTCTCAAGACAACTCACAGCTGAGAGAGGCCAACTCCCTAGCTCACAGTTGACGGGCACCCACCTCCAAATTTTATGAAAAAAGAAGAAGATCCAAAGTCAACTCACGGTTAGGAGAAACCGACTCTCCAACTTACAGTTGACGGGCATCCGCTTCCAAGCTTCGCATCAGAAGAGGACTACTGGCTGCCAGTCAAGGGAAGCGTGAAGATCTCTACACAAGGCACAATAAAGAGAGGAAGGAGTCGGCCTCGTATGGCCCCGACATCATTCTGTCCTGCTTCGCCGTGGCACTCCCGTTCGGCCACCTCGGCCTCGGCCTCAGCCATGAACAGTGCTCGGCCACCTCGGCCCCGGCATCTCCAAGTAAGCCGAGGCGGCCTCGACCTCTTCAGATCGGCCCTGTTGGCCCCGGCATCTCCAAGTGAGCCAAGGCGGCCCCAACCTCTTCAGGTCGGCCCCGTCGGCCCTAGCTTCCGATCGAGTCTGAGCTCCCCCAGCCATGCATGTGTTTTGCATGGCCGTGCATACGACCTCGGACCCCATTCCCATCTCCTGCAGACGCCCGGGTTCCTCAGCTCCGCTGCCATCTGCTGAGCCCCCATTGGCCATGCAAGCTGCCGAGCTTCCCTCAGCTTCATACGACCTCCACACTCGGCGTCGGCCTCGGCCCCAGTCGGCCTCAGTTTTAGCCCAAGACCTCCTGCGGATTCCATTCCAGCTACCCTTGGATTTCAGTACTGGTACCCCCACCTTCAATCAACATAGTTTCCTGGGGGCAGGTCATCAACACAGTAGAAGGAGATCAATTTATTTAAACAAAAAGCTCTCAAGCCTATAATCGACGTCGACACCAAACACGACGCAAAGGAAAATAGCTACAAAAAAGCTAAGTACACTACAAGAAAAAAGTTTCTTTTCATTAGTATCTGAATGCATTATGGGAAACAAAACATTCAAAAGGCTCTCAACGGTCCTGCGATCATAAGGTCACCCCTAGGCCGGCCGCGAAACCCCCGAGGCAGTTCGCAGCCTCAACGGCTTTATCTCTGCCTCAGCAGCATCAAGGCAGCCTCAACGGCTTTATCTCTGCCTCAGCTGCATTATTGCATCCTCAACGGCTCTCTCTCTCTACCTCAACAGCGTCATCTCTGCCTCAGCAGCATCATGGCAGCCTCAACGGCTTTATCTCTGCTTCAGCTGCATTATTGCAGCCTCAACAGCTCTCTCTGCCTCGGCGGCGTCATCTCTGCCTCAGTGTATCGGAGGTCCTTCTCGTATCCCCTCCTCAAGTGTGTTGGTCCCGCTGAGGCCGATTACATCCTCACAAAATCCATGAAGGCGCATGCGGAAATCATCTGGGGGGCAAAGCCCTAGCATATAAGGCCCTCCGTCAAGGTTATTATTGGCTGACCATGCGGGAAGACGCGGCCGAATTGGTGCGAAAATGCGACAGCTGCCAACGTCACACCAACATCCAACGGTAGCCCACCTCTCACTTGAATCCCATCTCTGCTCCATGGCCCTTTGCCCAATGGGGATGGACATTTTGGGACCATTTCCTCCAGCCTTCGGTCAACAAAGATTTTTGCTAGTTGCTATCGACCACTTCACCAAATGGGTGGAGGCCGAAGCTCTAGCCAAAATAACCGAAGCTAGAGTGAGAGCCTTCTTTTAGAAGTCCATAATCTGTTGTTTTGGACTTCCCAGCACTCTCATCACAGATAACGGCCGACAGTTTGATAACGCCCCCTTTAGAGAATTTTGTAACAAATTAGGAATCGCTCAGAGATTCACCTCTGTCGGACACCCACAGACCAACAAAGCGGCTAAAGCAATTAATCGTACAATCTACAAGGGCTTCGGACACGGCTTGACGACTTTAAAGGAAGGTGGGTGGAGGAGCTTCCCCAGGTCCTGTGGGACTATCATACGACCCCGAGAAATCCCACCGGCGAAACCCCGTTCAGTCTGATTTTTGGATCCAAGGCCATCATTCCTATGGAAATCGGGGTTCCCAGTCCTCGAGTAGAAGCCTACAATGAAGAAGACAACTCAGCCCAACTGAGGGCCAATTTAGATCTAATCGAGGAGACGCGCGACCAAGCACGGATCAGGATAGCCGCTTATCGACAAAGGACGGCAAAGTATTACAACGCCCGCGTTAGACCCCAGACGTTCTGTCCTGGGGACCTGGTCCTCCGGAGGGCTGAGATTTCGAGGCCAACGGAGGGAGGGAAGTTATCACCTAACTGGGAGGGGCCCTACCGGGTTGCAGAGGTCCTTCCCCGAGGAGCTTACCGACTCGAGGAGCTTAACGGAAGGCCGCTCCCAGGAACTTGGAATTCTGACAACCTTCGCCGGTACTACCAGTGATGTGCTCAACTGAATGGTTGTAGGTTCGGATACTCCACACTTTCAAGTTATTTAAATAAAAATGCACTTCTCCCGCATTATCTCGCATTACCTTTTTGTCCCACGGTCACGTCACAAAAGCCTAACTACCACGTCATCACAAAAGCCCGACTACCGTGTCGGCACAAAAGCTCGACTCTCGCGTCGGCACAAAAGCTCGGCTCCCACGTCGGCATAAAAGCCCGGCTCCCGCGTTGGCACAAAAGCCCGGCTCTCACGTCGGCACCAAAGCCCGACTCCCGCGTTGGCGCAAAAGCCCGACTCCCGTGCCGGCACCAAAGCCCGACTCCCGCGTTGACACTCTTTGGGGTCAGGAGGGTCCCTGACACAGAATCGGATCACTCCCATGGTATTACCCCAAATGCCTATCGACGGGACGGTGCATGAAACATGCTGGCGAGGCCACATCATGGGGTTTCTCAACAAAACAACGCCAATAGATCGGGATCACAAGGACGTTTAGCTCGTCAGCAGCTTGACATCGATGGTCAAGAATCAACGCACACTGATCCCAGAGCGTCTCTACTTAGATTATAAGAGGCCCCTGCTCTGGACGGGCTGATGTAATTCCTTGCAAATACTAAGAACGCGAATAGATCACGATGAGCTAGTGGCTTGGCGAGCTAGACGTCGACAGCGTAAAAAGAAGTGTAGGGGGGTCGATGGTTCTAACACAAGAGTCAAAGTGTGTTCTCTTTTCATAGATCAGTTAAATTTTTACAAAATGTCGACCATAGTCGGACTTGGATACATTGCAAAAAAAAAGAGACATCCAAAACCACAGTCGGGGCTTCAGTCCTTCGCTGGAATAGTGCCGGTTAGGGGGGTGGTACCATCGACCGGAGTGGAACCCTGGTGGACGTCTTCACCCTCGAGGTCTCCTTCTTCAGGTTCTAAATCCTTAAGGCCTTCAATACCAAAGACCTTCACTGCCTTATCTCGGCAGTAATGAAAACCCTGAAGATAGGCGTCGGCACCCGCTTCGGCCACCTCCTCAATAAAGATCGGGGAACTCCTGTAGTTCTCCATGGCTCTCTTCCCCGCCTCGGCCACCTCATTGGCAAAGGTTGGAGAGTTCTGGTAGTTCTCCACGGCTTTCCTCCCCGCCTCGGCCACCTCATTGGCAAAGACTGGAGAGTTTTTGTAATCTTCCACGGCTTTCCTCACCGCCTCAACCATGTTTTCCACGGCGGCCCGAGCCGCCATTTTGGCCTCGGCTGCCCTCTTATCGGCGGCCTTCACTACCTACGCGGCCTCAGTAGTTTTGATGTCAGCCAGGCGGGCCACCTCTTCGGCAATTTCAATTTTCTCCTCGGAGGATCTCAGCTCGGATTTGACCACTTCGAACTGGGCCTTGACGTCGGCCAATTCTGCCTCGACGGCCATCAACTTTCCCTCAGTGGTGAGAGCGCGCTCGAGGGCTTTGCGTATCTGTTGCTGCGCTGCTGTCATTTTGGCCTCCGCTTGGGACCGAACTATTTCGAGCCTCTCCGCTTCTCCAGCCTGAGTCAATTTGAGAGCGTCTTCAGCTTTCGTAGCTCGATCGCGGCACTCAAAGGCTTCTCATCGGTAGCGATCGAGTCGACGATCCTCGCTGGCGACCAGGGCTTGGGCATGATTGAAGATGTTTACCATCTACACATCCAGGCCAATGTCAGTTACCTAAAGTGGGTACATAGAAAACGAACAGGATTAGAAGGTAAACAGCTGCTTACCCGGAGCATGGCCGTATGACCATCTTTGAAGAGGATCCGGGAGTTGGTCGGATTATTTCCTCCTGAATCGTAGGAGTAGATGCCGCTGACAGCAGCTTCTCGGTGAGGTGGGAGTGGTTCATAAGAGATGGCCGTGAGGGGACCGGTCCCATCCTGTCCCCTATTGGCTCGGATGCGGTGCTGCGGGCCTCGTAGCCGATGACGGCCTTCTGCCTCTTATCAACCGGAGCCTCTCTACTGGCCTGAGGATCATCCCTCAGGGCCGGCCTGGTAATCGATGGATCCGGGTGCTCAGTCACCTGGCTGACATGAGCCCTTGACTCCTCTAGCAGCGTACCCGTAGTCTGGTCAGCAGACTCCGATGGGGGCAGCGGTGCAGGAGATCGTCGTGGCGGCAGCGGAGTAGGCGACCATCGTGGAGGCCGTGGCAATGATTGTATGGGAGATCGACAAGGAGGGGGCGATGGAGTAGGAAGCTTGGCGACGTCCGGCGGCAGCGGAGTAGGCGACCATCGTGTAGGCCGTGGCGATAATTGCATAGGAGATCAACAAGGAAGGGGCGATGGAGTAGGAAGCTTGGGGACGTCCCGGGGGGCAGGTGGCGATTGGGATCGAGGCCTTTTTCTCGACCCCTCATCTCCATCATTTTGCCCTTTTCTCTTCTTAAGGGCAGCTTTGTGAAAGGCCCCGACCGGAATATTGATCTTTATGGCTGCACGAAAACGAATGTGTTAAAAAAAAAAGAGAAAGAAAGAAAAGAGAGAAGGGATCGAAAGGAAAATGCCATCTTTAAAGAGACCCTCACTGTCATCAGGGGCGATGCCGGCGTGTCGGAGGTTGTCCTCCGACAATATCTCTTGGTATGATGGGAGTTCGGTTGCCAGGAGAAGATTGAAGGCTTCTTGATCTCTCGAAACTACTGAGATGTTCTTGTTAGCCTCAGTATTGGGTGTACCCCATTCCCTCCTTATCCCCTCCACTTCGGCGAAGAAGAAACGGGATTTCCATCCTTTTATGGACGAGGGGAGACCTAACCTGAGAGCCCTACCCGGCCGATGGGCAAATAGCCACCAGCTGGATTGAGCCCGAATGGTATACAGGCTGCGAAAGAGGGAAACGTTACTCGGGAGACCTTGGAGGTGGGTCAGCACCAAAAAGGCACAAATGGCCCTAATGGAATTGGGGACTAGTTGAGCTGGGACCAACTCGTACCTATCAAGGAGATTGATGATGAAAGGGTGAAGGGGAAGATGAAGACCGGCCTTAAAAAATTCCTCATAAAGGGCTATCCCCTGAGGGGGAGAGGTTACCCTGTCGTTGGGGCCCGGTGCGATCAGTCGCACCTCTTTGGGTATGTTATAGGCTGCCCTAAAGGTTGCAAGGTCAACGGAAGTGACAGTGGAGGAGGTCCCCTCAGGGGAACCATTGCTCGCCCTGGAAGACGGAGCTGCCCTAGGAGGTGGGGTTACAGCTGCTGACGGACTCCTAACCGCCGGTTCCCTGGCCATGGCCCTAGGGGTCAGAGAGGTATGGTTTGTGGAGGACCGAGAGGACGAATAAGAAGACGACGACTATGAAAGCATGGGGAACTACCCTGGACAGAGGAAGAAGAAGAAGTTGGAGGAGTTCTCGAGCTAGAAGGGGAAAGGGCTCTACACTGTAGGTGAAATCGAAGCTAGGGCGCGCCCTTGCTTATAAAATTCTTTTTCGGCATCTTCAAAATCATCCCGCCCGATGCGCCTACCACGCGGATGCTATCTATTGAGGAGGACTCTGCAACGACGCTCCGGGCGCGCGATGGATGGAACCCCCCGACCAATCAGAAGGTATCGATGCCAGTGATTTGACGACTTAATGATAGTCGTCGATATCTTGGGGATCCCAAACTGCTCCCTGACCTCGAGGCGAATCCGACGGTTAGGATGCGCAGATGAAGACGCTCCTTTCGCTTGGATGGTGACACCAGCTCAGGGACGGGGGCATTTGATATGGCCAATCGGGTCAAAGAACACGCGAGCCAAATCCTTGGCGATTGGGCTTAACACGGCTTACCCCGACTTCCGTGTCGACTGCGGCCCATCTCGACCTCTGTGTCGGCCATGGCCCACCCCGACCTTCTCGTCGGCCACAACCAGTCTAGGCCTTGGTCACGGTGTCGGCGTCGGTCACGGCCCATCTCGACCTCCGTGTCGGCCATGGCCCACCCCGACTTCCTCATCGGCCACAGCCCATCTCGACCTCCGTATCGGTCACGGCCCATCTCGACCTCCGTGTCGGCCACGGCCCATCTCGACCTCTATATCGGCGATGGCCCACCTTGGCTTCTGTGTTGGCCACAGCTAGCCTAAGCCTTGGTTACGTTGTCGGCATCGGCTTCGGTGTCAGCCCCAGCGTCGGCCATGGCCCATCCCGACCTTCGTGACGGCCGCGGCCTACCTCGGCCTCCGCATCGGCCACGACCCATCCAGACTTCCATCGAGAATGGCAGACCACATCACCACGAGCATGCCCGGCTACACGCGCGGTGGACGTGCTCCCTCCTGGCACCGCTAACAACGGGCGTGGCCCCATGATCAGTCCCATGACCCATACTTTGTGGCACGTTGAAGACCAGAAGTTAATAACCGTCTGAAGGAGGCTTAACCACGACGGACGGATGGTAAGAGGGATTCTCGAACAGGTATAAAAGGCCTCCAGCCCTTGAGGTAGGGGGCTCAAGCTCTATCCAATCATCACAACGTTATTCATTCCTGTTCTCCAGATCGCTGACTTAAGTGTCGGAGGGTCCCCGCCGGAACCACCAGTCCGGAACTTTTCTTGCAGGTTTCCAGCTAAAGGAGGTGATCCCTGTCATCCCTTTGAAGGCCAACAAAGCATTTTTATCGCCTGATGCTCCTTAAAAGTGATCTGGCAGCAACACCCAAGTATGTCAGAATTATAGGACAACCGAGTCACCAAACCATACGAAGTGGGCCGTGACTTCAACAGGCGGAACTGATACCTTTTGAAGAGAAAATGCAGCAGCAACAAAGGTCGTCCTGAGTGCTTATCAACGAGAAAGCCAGGTCCAGCTACATCTAGGTGAACTAATCTATTAAAATTGATTTTTAGAGTTTCGGCTGCTAAGAGATAATAATTTGTTGGTTGATCTCAAGTGCCCATGATCAACACCACCCTAGATACCAGTGACCATTGTTGAAGGTGCTTTGATGGATTGGATAATTTCCATTGCTAAATGAAAAGCCTGCCTGGATATTTGATTAGGAAGAAAATTTTTATCTTGAAAATTATGCCATAACTTGTCTTCCAAGAATTAGTAAATCATAAAAGAATGTTCATCGGGATGAACCTTGCATTTGTAAAAGCAATATATAGGCATGTGTTTGAGGTACATTTTTCTCTTCACTTTAAAACATCGTTAATGATGAAAGGTGCATCACTTATAGAACGAGTTAATTTGAATTAAAACTTAAAACTTTTTGTATTCGACTTTTGACAAAAAAAAAAAAAAAAACAGGGCCTTGGGATTCAAAATAAATTATCTTTTAAGAAACTTTTAAATATGTTAACTCGAAAAATAACTCAACTTTTTATAGTTGAATTTCGATTAAAAAAAAAGGCAAGTGGAGCTTACCCTAGCATAATTACAATGTTGAAGCAACTTAGTCCAATTATCAAGCCAGAGAGATTTACCAACACTGCAGCAATTTTAAGAATTTTCTCTTTAGACCACCATTTAATTAATAATTTCTTTGAACACATTCAAATAACAATATGCTTAATTTGATGTTTGGAGGCTTTAAAATTTGGTCTTCAGAGCCCAGCGCCATCACTTGACGATCAATAATCCATGGGCCTTCTGTAGTAATCTTTGTGAGATCCTCTAGAGAGTAAAACTTGAAGATATAATAGTCAGATTGAACTAGAAAAACATCCAACCCCTAGACGGTGACCACTTCTCCTTCATTGGCATGGTCAGGAACTCCAAACCTAGCGTTCATTCCAAGGTCCTTCCTATATAAGTGCATACGTTCAAGCAGATCTTGCTTTCAAATGTTCTTTAGAAAATTTGATAACTCTATTAAACTGATTTTAAAGCTTCTCCACCTCATTATCTGAGACTTCATACCATTTTTGATTCTCTATCTGACCTCTTGCAATAGCTACCCGTGAACGATAATATGCTTCAAATTTCAACCCCCCTTGGGTTCTGCCCTCACCTTGGTGTGGAAGATTTGCTGCGTTTGAGAGGATCGATCTCTAGGACTTTATTTCCTTTATCAAAAATTCAAGAGCATGGTGTAGATTGTTAACTATATTTCCCTTGGAGTAGACAGCCATTCGAGAGGATCGCACCCATTGCTCTTTGTGGTCAAACACACCTTAATTTGTTGCACTTTTTAGTATGGAGTTTGTAATGTTGAACTTTGCTCTGTAGAGTAGAGTTTCATTCCAAAGCCTCTGGACTGTTACTCACTGCCCCACTGCATGAATCACATCCTAACAAGGATGACAAATTATGTCTAGGTCATAAACGGATTAGATCAACTTTAAAGTATAACAATAAATGGATCATCACAAATTCGATCTATTTATTAATTGAATCAAAAATTTAAATTACATAAACTTGTATATTATATAGATTACACTATGTGACTCATGTAATCCGTTTAACTCATGCAATTGGCGTCACCTCTGCGACCTATCTAACCCATACAACTTATATAACCCGTTTATACCATTTCAATCATAAAATAATTATATATTTAAAATCATAATTTTAAAGTAATTATATATCCTCTCTATCGTGCCTGTATTTAGAAGGGCCATGTTTCTTTATGTTAAGGTGTTTAAGAACAAAATATTAAGTTTTAGAAAAGTCATGTTTCTTTATTTTCTCCCTTAGTCCTAGTAATTTTAATTTGTTGTTTTACCGTCAACTATCAAGGTATTGATTTGGAACACTTCTTTCTATTTGGATTCAAGGCTACCAACACTAAGTCAAGACCCCTCTGTCCCTAATTTGATGATATAGTAATTAAAATAGTACCTGCTTGCATCCGCATGTTCATTATATCAATGACATGGCATTTTGCACTCGGTTATTCCTAGATTTACGAATTGTTGGAGAGCTAATACTGTAATTTGCTGCTCTTTGTTATCTTGTTACCATGGCATGAATATAGAACACCATTGAACAAGCTTTCATACTTTTATTGCATTCCATGACTTCAGAAAGAGAGCTGAGAACCATGAAGCCGATGGTCATGTCTGTACGCTTAAACAATGTTAAAATAATGCCATCTGCATGCGTTTTATCTGTTATTTCTCTTGAATGTAGAGTTCATGCAACATGCCATCTGAATGATTGGTTATCTAAAGTTATCATAATAACCCAGTTGCTGATTATGATATAGTGTGACTTCTCTGGTACCAATTGTTCTCTGTAAAATAGGATATAACGTACCATGCATGCTGGGCTATTTGGTATAATGAACCTATATATGTAAGGGGAAGCCAATACTTAACATGATTGACCGTAGTAGATGCACTTTAAATAAAAATAGTTGGATCTCTTATTTTATTATGTATACAGTATGTATGGTTCAGCCTTTTAAAAGATAATACATAGAACATCTATGGGCTGCTATCATGAGGCATGCTTGAACTTGCTAAGGCCTTAGGAAGAGTCATATTATTAAGATGAGATTTTGGTTATGTGGCTCTGCTTGATATGACTTGTGAATCATGCTTGGGCAACATGGTAACTCCATCCTTTTGTTGTATGTACTTTTTGGAGTTCTTTTGTTTCTTTATTTATTTAAATCCCATCAGATGCATAAAAGAAAACCTCTCTTGTTGCCGTTTTTGATTGTTTTATATTTAGCATCACGGCATTAGATCCTGCGTAAGAGAACTTGCCAGTCAAATAAATGGACATAGCCCATAACAGAAAGCTAAATTGGGCCCAGAATATACTTAGATAAATCAAGCCAAAATTGGATACATTTGAGTTGACTTCGGCCCAAATGGGCTAATTGGGGTGAGCCCAACGGGTTTCAGATTGGATTCATGCGTAAGTTTCATAATATTTTTTGAAAAAGTCTTCCTGCACCGAGTGCTACTCGGCGATTGGCCCAATGCATGCACGGACATGTGCCAAAGGCAAAAAGGATAATTCTGTCTTTAGTGTGCGCGCACATGCCGTCGGACGCGATGCACGCGATCTACACTGCACCCAATTCACAAAAACTTTTTTATATTTTTTTGGACCTCGATTCAGTTTGAAACATGAAAATAATATTCAGACTAAACCCAGGCAAAAGTGTGGCCAACCTGACCTAGCCCCACTTCTAGTCCTATCTGCTTGGTTCCCACCTTCTTTCCTACTTTATTGCCACCGTGCCCTATGTCACTGCGACTGAACTTTGTTCTAGGGCCAAACTTTGTTCTACGACCAACCTCTAATCACGGCCAATTTGGATGGCCACATGCAACCATAACTCGGTATTCAAAGCCTTCAATAACTATTATGCAATGTTTTAAAATCGGATCGAACAACAAACTGACTTGACATTTAGGTCGTAGATCAATCGGTTCGACTGGATAAACCGGTTTGATCGAATCGAATGATATCATAATTATTTTTTAATTTAATATTATAGAAATAATAACATATAAATATCAATCCAAGTGAAAAATTAAAAATCTAAAAAATGCAATCCTAATTTCATTTATCAAAATTCAACTCAACTCAACTCATCTAAGCTTTTTCCAACTACAAAAATATACTAGCTACGGGTTCAAACCCATGACCACTTATGTATAGGTCTTCTTCCTTAACTACTCGAATATTTTTTGATTGTTTTTATTTATCAAAACTAAAAGTCTAAAAATTAGGATTGAATCAGTGCTTCGAAATCAATTGATTCAATAATTTTTTATAATTTTTATTGAGTTATATAAAAAATAACTTTAATAATAAAATTGAATCAGACTAATAATTTTTTTTTTTGTTGAACCGGTTTGACCGAACAATTCAATCCAATTTTCAAACCCATGCTGCGATGGCACCACTCTTGCTCCCCTTCAGCCTCAACCACTACTGTAGATAGGCTGACTTTGCCTTCCTCTGTGTCAGCTCCCCATTCCGACTCTTTTCGTTCCCGTACGGCCAGCCTGCATCGCCTGCCAAGCATCGCCACTAGGTTTGCCTTCCCTCCCTTCAACGACTATTGCTAAGAGGTTGAATGCCCCAAATTTTAGCCATTCTTATTTCGGCCGCAGGCCCTTTTCTATGAGAACCAATCACTCAGGGGAGCCTCGTAGCCAGCCAGTTACTTTGCTACTGACATGGAGACTTTGGCCTTCCATTGGCCAGCGATCAACTCCGAATAGAGATCTAGCTAGCATCGACTATGGTCAAGTTAATCGAGTGGGGATGATCCTATTGACCAACAGAAACAGGGCATTAAGCCCGCTAAGTGAAGGAATTCGCTGAGCTTAATTGATTCAGCTCTTTCAGACTACTCCAGGTCCAAGAATTCCAACCTTAGTCAGATTTGATTGATCAAATTGGTTGGATCCTAACGGATTAGCCTGGAATGGTTTTAGATCTGCCTATAATTGGCTGGGTGGTTCTGATTTAATTAATTGATCTAGTTTGGGTTCTGATATGATATTAATTGATTAATTTATCTAAATTAAAGATCTATTGAGCAATAATTGTTAAGATTGGTTCATATTTCATAGAAGGTCACCCATAATTGGATGAACATGGGTGCTAGCATGGATCTCGTCCATTGATATCCATGCTAAGGCAAACCATACCCGTTTGATAAATATAGAATTAATGATCATTAGGAATAAGGGTTTAGGATAGTAGATAAGGACAAAATTATCATTCAAAGGTGACTGGTTTCTTAATTATTAATATCAAGATTTTTCATTATATCAAAAGTTTTTAATGGATAGTTGATATATTGAATTGGATTAATTAATGAATTATGGTAAGAATCTTGCATATATTTTTATAAGATACGTAGAATTCTGCATATACTTTTATATGATATATATGAAGCCCTTGCATATACTTTTTTGTGAGCATGCATTATGATTTTAAGTTTACCATTCGATTAGCATGTTTTCAATTAAGTATGGATATGAATTATTTTAAAGCTATGATAGTATGGTTTTGACTATGCATAGATATAAGTTATTTTATACTATAATAGCATGGTTTTGATATTATTAGTGATGTGGATTTGAAACATGTTTTGAATATTAAAGTATTCAAGTATTTGATGAGGTTGATTTAGAAGATGGGTAAAAGGATTAACCACAGGGATGTTGGTGTGGTGATAGCCTATCTTAGCTTATACTATTGTTGGCTAGACTTAGTTTATGATATGTAGTGCTAATTCTAGCATGTTTAGTCTAAGATGATGATCAAACTTGGCTTATGATACATAGCATACTACAAGAGAAAAACAGAATAGTAACGAAAATTAGCGATGGATCTACATTCATAGCAAATAGCTTTGGATCAGCGATGGATTAATGAGTGAAAATAATAAAAAATTATTATTTTAGAGACGGATAGCTTCCATCGCTAACAAAAAAAAATTAGCATCAAATTAGCGAGAGAACATTTTCATCGCTAATAATGATGATAAAATTAGCGATGAATTAGTGAGTGAAAATAATAAAAAATTATTATTTTAGCAATGGATAGTTTTCGTCGCTAACAAAAAAATTTTAGCATCAAATTAGCGAGAAAAAATTTTCATCGCTAATAATATCGATGAAAATTAGCAATGGATCTACATTTGTAGCAAATAGCTTCGGATCAGTAACGAATCAGTGAGTTAAAATAATAAAAAATTATTATTTTAGCGATGGATAGTTTTCATCGCTAACAAAAAAATTTAGCGTCAAATTAGTGAGAGAAAACTTTCATCTCTAATAATAGTGACAAAAATTTGATGTCGCTAATTTTAGATTTTTCGTCGCTATTATTAGTAATGGACAATTTTCATTGCTAAAAAATATTTTAGCATCAAACTAGCGACAAAAATTTTTAGCTATTGTTACCTCTATCAATTTTTCCTCGCTGTTAGCGACGAAAATTTGAAATTTTTGTTGCTATTGTTAGGGACAAAAAAATGTTGTCGCTAAGTTTTTTTTTTAGTATCTGATTTTAGTGATGAAAATTTTTATCTCTAAGTTTTTTTTTCGTGCCTTGGATTTTAGCGATGATAAATATTAGCGATGAAAAATTTTTCATTGCTAAGTTTTTTTTTTTCCCCTCAAACCACGGATCAAATCGGCGGCTCATCTCCCTATTCCCTAAATCCCCTCATCCCCTTCTCACCTGGCCCCATTCTTCGCCTCTCCTCCAATCCATTGCAAACTGATCTCCTCTCACCGTAACCCGACGCTCATCTCTCCAATCCTTCTCTTCTCCATCATGTATCGCGTCGTGGCTCGCCTTGCCACCAAAGCTCAATTAGTAGATTATGGAAATGGCTAAGTTTCCTTTTTTACCTTGAAACGATAGATCGAATCGGTGGCTCGTCTCCTTCCTTGCTAAAACCCTCAATCCTAGTAGAGGCTTCAAGAGCCTCTAAAATATTCCATGTCCCAATTTAACCTGAACTCTATTTAGCCTAGCTTTCTTGTTCTAATTCGTGAACAAAAATCATTTAAGACCTGAACCATTGGCCTGATTTAGGAGGCTCCTGGACTTACCCAGCATGATAGCACCTCAGTTCTCAACTTTTGACATGTGCCCTTCACATGCTTCTGTCATGCCCTGCAACATTTACTGTTGCTACCAAATCACTTCTAAAGAGCATCGAGCAAGAAAGGAGCTTTGTGCGTCTTCCGAGAGATGACAAGACTGCCTCCTTTAGCCAAAAACCTGCAACAAAAGTCTCAGACCGATGGTTCCGGCAGGGACCCTCCGATGCTCAAGTTAGCGGTTTGGAGAACAACAGTAAAGATGAAATAGTAGAAGTCAATCCTCCCCTCCTCGTTATGAGTCAGGGTTTTTATATACCTGCTTTGAGGTCCCTCTTACCCTTCATGGATAACCATCGAATCACGTCTTCCGTCAAGATCGGCTCCATAAGCGGTAGGTGGGCGCATAGCCGCTAAACGCGCACCGTAAATATCGGTAACTGCCCACAGTATATTGGTAACCGCTCGCAGTCTTGGCAAAGAGTAGGTTAGTAGGCCACATGGCAGTCTTAGGCGTTTTAGATCAATGGGCCCAATATTCGAGGTTGGTTCCATGGCCAAAACTATAGGCCGAGCGCATGCCGAGGCGAGACTCGAGGCCAAGGACGAGGTGAGACTCGAGGCCGAGGCCGAAGACATGCTGAGACCGAGGCGGGGCTTGAGGCCAAGGCCGAGGCGAGACTCGAGGCCGAGGCCGAAGTCATGCCGAGGCCGAGCCGGGCTCGATGCCGAGGCTGAGGCGAGACTAAAGGCCAAGGCCGAAGACATGTCGAGACCGAGACGAGGCTCGAGGCCGAGGTCGAGGCCGAGGCTAAGCTCAAGGCTGGGGTCGAGGCCAAGGCTAGGCTCAAGGCCAATGTTGAAGCTAAAACAAAGTCCACAACCGAGGCCGAGGCCGAGGTAAAGTCTGAGGCCGAAGCCGAGGCTGAGGCCGGGACTAGCTGCCAAATTATTACTTGGCTTCGAGAACCATGCAGACCGTTACTCCACCGCTTGGGGCATGATCAGCCACATCAGATGCCCTTCCGCCCCTGAGATGGGTGGGCGTACAATCACTAGCGAAAGGGGTGTTATATCACTTGGTGGCTGATCTTCGTGCGCCAGCGGCTACTAAGAGGACACGTGTCCTCAAAGGCCATACTTCTTTGATGAGGCATCGGGTGCTACAATGCCACCGCCTCATCCATTCTAACCATTGAGATCAAGGGGGATTCTCCTTGGGTACGGAACTGCAAAAAAGCGGGCATCATCATTGCGGTGAGGTCATCGCTGTCCCATCATTGGTTGTGCCCCTCGTGTTCTGCGCATCGGATGGTTGCCGAAATGATCTCCAGTGGCGAGCAGGCACGTGGCCAAATTAGAGGTTGGCGGGATGATTTGAAACGACGAGGCTATAAAAGGGGGGGTCATCCCTGACCTCGGTCTTTTGCTTCTATTGCATTTGCCCTTTCCTTTCCACCCGGTCCTCATTCGAGCGTCTGTTCATCTTCTTCTGCTTCCCGAGCTCTTCGTCCTCGATTCCCAGTTCCCAGATCCTTCCTCCAGGTCAGTTCCATCTCCGTTTCAATGGATTCATCCCTATTATGTTCCATTTCCGATTCTAGGGGTTATTCTCCCGATCCTTCACCGCCTTCTCCATCCCCAGCACTCAGCTGGTCCCCTCCTCCATAGATAGGGTCCCATTAGAGCAGTGGTGAGCCATCGGGAGGTCTCCCGCTGGGAGTCTCCTGGCCACCGCTGGGAGTCTCTTGGCCGCCGGATGGGCCCCCATTCGGCGCCCCCGGCCGTCGCCAGCTCATCCTCCACTGTGAGGCAGTCCACTCAGGCAGTCTCCTGAGTGGACTGCCTCTAGCATGACCATCCAAGAGATAATAAATCTTAGGGCGAAGTACAGCCTCCCCACCAACATCCGCTTATTCTGACCTTTTTCCGAAGATAGGGTAACTTCTTCCTGTCCTGGTAGAGTTGCCCTGTACGAAACCTACTTCAAGGCCAGCCTTCACCTACCCATTCATCTTTCATACTTAACCTCTTGGATAGATATTCTTTAGCATCAGCATAGTTGGTCCCGAATTCCATTTGGACCATCATCGGTTTCTTAGTGCTATGTCATATCCATGGGATAGAAGCTAGGATCTCTCTTTTCCGATGCTTTTATACCCTTAGGAAACAATCGGGGTGGTGGTCCTTTGCCCCTAGACCAACCAGAACCCTCAAACTATATCTTTCTACGTCCATCAAGGGGTGGAAAGATAGGTTTTTCTTTGCTCAAGTTGAGGGGGTGAGGACAGTATGGGGGACTCCAAATACTGAGCCGAACAAGGATCCAACCATACTCCCAAGGGACCAAGAGGCATTCGGGCAGCTGATAACTGCCGACGTCCCCCGATGCAACCAACTATTGGTCGAGAAGAACCTTTGGCTAGTAGGCCTTATTCCGAGTAGCGGTGAGCAGCCATGACTTCTCTCCTCTTCGCCCACGTCATCATTGGCTCTCTTCTTTCTTTTCTTCTCTTTTTTTTACCAAGTCCTTTGACTTATGCAGATATGTTGTCGTCGGTCCAAGCAGTGAGAAGGGTTGCGGCCAAGAAGAGAGAGCCCAGGCGGATGGGGTCCCCGCTGAGAAGAGGGCCAAAATTAAGGCCAGAAAGAGAGCCGAGGATGGAGGGGCCATGGGAAGAAATGAAGAGGCCGAAGAATCAAGGAAGAGGCCTTAGTCACTCTCACCAACGCCATCCTGATCCTACATTGATCTCACCGACACACTCTTGAAGGAACCGAGGGCTGAAATTCTTCCATCACCACCACCTTTCGCTCCCGAGGTGGAGCCAACCGCAC
Source organism: Calamus simplicifolius (assembly GCA_900491605.1). Classification (NCBI taxonomy): domain Eukaryota; kingdom Viridiplantae; phylum Streptophyta; class Magnoliopsida; order Arecales; family Arecaceae; genus Calamus; species Calamus simplicifolius. The sequence continues at coordinate 803,015 of UESW01004429.1, read as the reverse complement.
CGGCCGCAGGGCTGGCTCCAGAGGCCGCTCCACTAGCCAAAGAGGCGATAGCCGAAGAGCCTCCGCAGGCAGTAGCACCAACAGAAGGGGCACCGCCGGCCTCTAACTCGGTGCCAGCAGCTCTGGCACCCACCAGGAAAGCGGAGGAAGACGAAACCGACGTACCTTCCTTTCGGTCAATTCTTGAGCACCATGGCCATTGGGCCGAGCAAACAATAGCTCAGGTCTGCATACCTAAGCTTCAGAGGGTCTTCCAAAGCCAAAGGACCTCTGTCTTCTTCCGTGAAGCCTCTGTGGCTCACCTCTGGGTAAGTTTTTCCCCCCTTTATCAATAGTCTTCATTAAGAATTTTTCTTGTCACTTAACCCGAATGTTGCTTGTGTAGGCGATGAATTCCTTGGCCGCCGTCAAAGGCGTCCTATCCTAGGCCGAGGCCACCCTCGACCATTTGCATGAAGAGGTTAGCTAAGCTCAGGCCAGAGCAAAAAAGGCTGAGAAGGCTCTGGAAGCGGCCCGAACCAAGGGTTTGGCCCGGGTAGAAAGCCCCGAGGCCAAGGCTGAGGCCGCCCGATCCGAGGGTTTGGCCCGGGCGAGAAGGGCAGAAGAGGCATTTGAAGAAGCTCAATGCCAGGCAGCTCGTTAGCTCGATAATGCTTGGGCGGCAGAGGAGAAGCAAAAGATGGCGGAGTTACAGGTGTTCATATTGGAGAATCGACTACACTCCTCCATCATCGAAATAAAAGCGGCCGAGGAGTGGGCAGAAAATTCCAAGGAGATCACCCGCCGAACCAATGCCAAGATAGCTGACCTGAAGGTGGCTGTGATGGCTGCCGAAGAAAAGATCGTTGCGGCCAAGAAGAAGGCCGCCGAGGCCGTAGAGAGCTTCAGGCAGTCCACCAGTTATGAAGAGGACCTGGCTAGGGCCACTGCCTTTGCATACAACGTGGGCTTCCAAGATTGCAAGGCCAAAGTGAGAAGAATCTACGATCTCGAGGGAATCGACGACCTGGAACTAGACGAAGAACATCCTTCCCCCAATGATGATCTAGCGCCGGCCGAGCCCTGAGCACCATCTCTTTTTATTTTTCCTTGTAATGAGGCCCGACTAGAGTCAGCAACTTTGTAAGACTTTTACAATCAATAAAAATACACTTTTGAAGTCTTTGGAATTTGCTGTGTGGGTGATTTGCTTTCATAGTAGCCAAGACGCTCATTCTAGAATGGGGGCCAGAGTCGAGAGTGTAGAACTGAGCTAGGAACAGAAACCGTAGCTAGGGTTAGGTGAGGCAGAAACCAGGATAAAAACCCGGGCTGTAGCTGGGACTTGGAGCCATAGTTGAGACAGTCGATACTTGACGTAGGTGTCGAGGCCGAAGTCAATACGTGGGAGAAGTCAAAACTGGAGTTGACTTGAGGCTGAAGTTAAGACTGAAATGAAAGTCTGAATAAATGCTGATCCAACCTCATGCTTGTGTGCCGACGCGAAGCCGGGCTGGAGTGCCGATGCTGAGTTGGGCTTGGGTGCCGATGCGGAGTCGGGCTTGGGTGCTGACGCTGAGTGAGGCTTGAGTACCGACGCGGAGTCGGGCTTGAGCTGAAGAAGCAAAATTGCTCGAAGACACTTGTTAGTGAAAAAGTAGATATTACTTTAGTAGACATGCTCAAGCTTATGATGTTTGTACACTTTACTAATAATACCAATGGAGATTGTTCGTGTTCCAGGTGCGAGGGAGAGGCTTCTCGTCCAATCCTTCGATTTGGTATGCTCCGCGATGAAATGCATCGGTGACTCGACAAGGTCCTTTCCAATTGGGCGACAACTTTCCTCCCTCCGTGGGTTTAGAGACTTCGGCTCGTTTGAGGACCAGGTCTCCAGGGAGAAATGTTCTAAGGCGAACTCGAGCATTGTAGTACCTTGCGATCCTTTGTCAGTAGGAAGCCATTTTGAGTCGTGCTTGATCGCGGACTTCCTAAACGAGGTCAAGGTTGGTTCTCAATTGGCTGGGATTGTCCCCCTCATCATACGATTGTATCCGGGGACTATGGATGCCAATCTCCATTGGAATGATTGCATCCGACCCAAACACAAGGCTGAAAGGAGTTTCTCCTGTGGGGGTTTGGGGAGTCGTGTGATACGCCCACAGCATATTCAGGAGCTCCTCCACCTATCTTCCTTTGAAATCATCCAGACGTGTCCTAAGCCCTTGAAGGATTATCCGATTTGTCACTTCTGCTGCTCCGTTTGATTATGGATAACCGACAGAAGTGAACCTCTGACATATGCCCAGTTCGGCACAAAACTCTCTGAAAGGAGCATTGTCAAACTGTCGACCATTATCGGTAACAAGGGTGTCACGCCCCAGACCCAAAAATTTGAGCTAGGGTGACAACCCGCCGCATGCCAGGCATGCAAGGCGTCTTGAACTTATCACATAAATCAATATAAAGCAAATTCCATATCCATGATTTATTACAAACCAGAATTATTTGTCTTGGGCTATCTGCCCTACACATAAACAAATCTGAACTAAATCAAAATAATAAAACTAAGTCTTCTTAATAGAAACTCCTTCTATCTCAATTATCCATCTTCATTCCTGAGGCTCTGAAAAACATTTGAGAATTTTATGAGCTCACACTCAATAAGTAAGCCTAATATAATTTCAAAATTTCATTTATCAGGCTAACATTAGGTTCATGTCATCAGATCAATTAATTTGAAACTTGATTCAATAACAATTACATTGTTTATACTATCATTATTTTTCTTTATGTGTCCCACAGCCCTACAATACACATCATGTGTAGCCCTCTTAAATATCCCCTAAGAGGAAGGGTCCTGGTACCAGTGTCTATCATCTGTCATGTGATAATCTGTCATGTGATAATGTGATAATCTGTCATGTGATAATCTGTCATGTGTGAATCTGTCACGTGATAATCTGTCATGTGTGAATCTGTCATGTGATAATCTGTCATATGAGAACCGCGGCGACACATAAAGTTTTACTGTCATTATCATAATTACATATAGTAACAATATAATTTTTGCAAAACATAATTACATTTAACTGTAATTTCACAGTTTACAAATTAAATAATTTATAAAATTATAATACTTGACTTACTTACCACAGTACATGAATTTCACTTGATAACCCAGCTAATTGGACTCCTGGGAACCTACAGAATCATTTTTCATTATTAAATTTCTAAAATCTGAATTATAAAATAATTCTTAAACTCTACCTAAACCACTTCATGGGCCCAACTTTGGGCTTGAATATCTCTCAATGTATACACCCAAATAGGGAAATAAAATTATTCCCAGAAACTAGAATCAATCTTGATTCGGGCCATATATTTATTTTGTCATTCTCGGCCCAATACAGGGCCCAAAACATTGCTCAAACTGGGCTCAGAGACGGCCCAACAAAGCCCAAAAAAAAACAGACAGCCCAACAGCCCATTAACCCAGCTCCTCTGTTTCAAAAGAAACAGAGGAGCTGAGACTTGCGCTGGCGGCCAGGGCCGCCGCCGGCCAAATTGAAGGCGGTCCGGCCGCCATTGGCCGGACCGTGGCCGACCACCGCCGCGGCCAGCCTCCCCCACACTCTCTCTCACATCGATTTGTAGTTTTTCTTCTCTCTCTCATCGTTCGCGTGCCTTCCACGGTGCCGGTGCCAATTCCGGCCAAATTGGCGTCAGTCCGACCGCCATTGGCCGGACCAAAGCCGGTCGTTGCCGCTGCCGAACTCCCCTCACTCTCTCTCTCTCCAATTTCTCTTTTATTCTTTTCTTTCTTTCTCACTGTTTCTGCAGCTTAAGGATTACACCGGCGGCACGGCCGGCCACCATGGTCGGCCGGACCTCCACCGGATGCATGCCCGGTGTCGGTGGAGGTCTCCGACCAAGGCCCAGGCCCGGCGAGGCGGCGAGCACACCGCCGGGCCCGAACCAAGGATCGGACCGGCGATCAATTTCTCTCCGTCCCATCTCCCTCCCTCCTCCGCTCTCCTCTCTTTCTCATTGTTCTCCGGCACCCCACTGGACGCCGCCCCCGGTGCCGGTGGGGTTGTCGGCCGGGGCTCAGGCCCGGCGAGGCGGCGGGCACACCGCCGGGCCTGAACCAATGCCGGCGCACAGTGGAAGGGGGGGAGGAAAGCTGGGTTCTGTAACCCGGCTCCTCCCTCTTCTCCATTATTTTCTCTTTTTTTTTTAACTTTCTCTCTCTCAATCCTTCTCTCTCTCATGCATGGACAGGGGACTTACCAGAGATAGTCGCGCTGGGGAAGAAACGTCCGCACGAGGAGATGATGAAAAGGGGGCGTCCACGTATGGTGGGAAGGAGGGTTCTACACTATCTTTTATAGGCATTGCAGAGTCCCCAAATCAAGGGACTCTGTAATTAGATATACTTGAAATTCAAATATCTAGAGTCTATCATCTGATCTCGTGATAACTCTCACGAGCAATTAAGATATACCTGGAATTTAAATATCTAGAGTCTATCATCTGACCTCGTGATAACTCTCACGAGCAATTAAGATATACCTGGAATTCAAATATCTGGAGTCTATCATCTGACCTCGTGATAACTCTCACGAGCAGTTGAAAAATCTAGGGGATTACATTCTCCCCTCCTTATAAAAATTTTGGCCTCGAAATTGATAACTTTTATTAGAGAAAATTAAAGGTCCAAATTTGTGTCCCAAGGACTAACAATCAACTAAAGCTAACAGTTTTCAATCATTAACTATTTTAAGATACAAATAATCGTGGATACTTTTCTTTCATTTCTTCTTCCAGTTCCCAAGTAGCCTCCCTTTCAGAATGATTATTCCATTGCACCTTGACATAGGGAATGGTACGCCGTCTTAGAACTTGATCTTTGCGGTCTACGATACGCAAAGGATGCTCCTCATATGATAAATCTTTCCTCAACTGTATAGGCTCATATGCTATGACATGGCTGGGGTCAGAGATATACTTCCTCAGCATAGATACATGAAAAACATTGTGTACCCCAGATAGAATCGGAGGCAGTGCCAGGCTGTAAGCAACCTCTCTAACTCTGCTCAAGATCTCAAAAGGTCCAATATAACGTGGACTCAGCTTTCCTTTAATCCCAAATCTCATCACATCTTTGGTTGGTGATACCCTTAAGAAAACATGGTCCCCAACCTGGAATTCCAATTCCCTTCTTCTGACATCAGCATAGCTCTTTTGCCTGCTCTGAGCTGTACGAAGACGCTCCCTGATCAAATGCACCTTATCTACTGTTTGCTGAATCAGCTCAGGGCCTAGCAACTTCCTTTCCCCCACGTCATCCCAACATATAGGAGATCTGCACCTCCTACCATACAGAGCTTCAAATGGAGCCATCTGGATGCTAGCTTGGTAACTATTATTATATGCAAACTCCACCAAAGGTAAGTGGTTATCCCAAGCTCCACCCAAGTCCATCACACAGGCTCGCAACATGTCCTCCAGAATCTGTATGGTCCTCTCTGATTGTCCATCTGACTGGGGATGATAGGCTGTACTGAAGTTTAGTTTGGTTCCCATGGCCTTATGAAGGCTCTTCCAAAACTGGGACACAAACCTGGTATCTCTATCTGATAAATAGATACCGAAACACCATGGAGTCTCACGATCTGTTCAATATACAAATTGGCCAATCTTTCACTAGAGACCCCAACTCTGGAAGGTAGGAAATGAGCTGATTTTGTTAGTCTGTCCACAATGACCCAAACTGCATCGTTGCTCTTAGGAGTTTTGGGCAGACCAGTCATAAAGTCCATTGTAATCTTTTTCCATTTCCACTGTGGAATCATCAGAGACTGAAGAGGTCCTGCAGGCCTTTGATGCTCGGCTTTCACTTGCTGACACACTAAGCACTTGGCCACATACTGAGCAATCTCCCTCTTCATGCCTTTCCACCGAAAATTTTCCTTTAAGTCTCTGTACATCTTAGTGCCACCTGGATGCATAGTATAGGGAGAGTAGTGAGCCTCTTTCAAAATTTTAGCCTTTAGCTCTTCACTGTTTGGCACACAAAGTCTTCCTTCAAATTTCAGGGATCCATCTTTCATTATATAAAATTCATTTTGAACTCCTGATTGTACCACTTCTTTAATCCTTTGTAGATCTAGATCTTTCATCTGAGATGACTTGATTCTGTCAACTAAGGTCGGCTGGAGTACAAGTGCTGCAATAAGTCCATCAGACTGCTGTACCCTCAGACCAACCTCCCACTTCTCCAGATCTCTCAATACATGAGGCTGGGAGGTAATCATAGCAGCTAACTCAGAAGAGGATTTTCTGCTCAAGGCATCAGCTACTACATTAGCCTTCCCAGGATGATACTGTAGATTTAGGTCATAATCCTTCAATAGTTCCAACCACCTCCTCTGCCTTAAATTTAGCTCTTTCTGTGTGAAGATGTATTTTAGACTCTTATGATCTGTATACACATCACATGACACTCCATATAGATAATGCCATCAAATCTTCAGAGCAAACACCACAGCAGCCAATTCCAGGTCATGAGTAGGATAATTTTGCTCATAAGGTTTCAGTTGTCTGGAGGCATAAGCTATCACTCTTTCATTCTGCATTAAAACACATCCCAATCCTTTTCGAGAGGCATCTGTGTATATAGTAAAACTTCAGATCCCGTTGGAAGAACAAGAATGGGAGCTGACACCAGGCACTGCTTTAACTCCTGGAAACTTTTCTCACACTCCACTGTCCAATCAAACTTTACTCGCTTTTGGGTTAAGCGAGTTAGCGAGAAAAATTCTCCACAAATTTTCGGTAATACTCGGCTAATCCCAAGAAGCTTCTGACTTCTGCCACATTGGTAGGTCGGCTCCAGTTAGTGATAGCTTCAATCTTTTTCGGGTCCACAGATACACCATCTTTAGAGATTATATGACCCAAGAAAGATACTTGATCCAACCAAAATTCATACTTCTTCAGCTTGGCATAAAGCTTCTTCTCTTGCAGAATCTGTAGCACAATTCTCAGGTGGTCCTCATGCTCCTTATGGCTCTTGGAATATATCAGAATATCATCAATGAAAACCACCACAAACTGATCCAGATATGGTTTAAAAATTCTGTTCATTAAGTCCATGAATGCTGCTGGGGCATTAGTCAACCCAAACGGCATCACCAAGAACTCATAGTGGCCATATCTGGTTCTAAATGTTGTCTTTGGTACATCCCCTTCTTTGACTTTAAGCTGATGGTACCCGGACCTAAGATCAATCTTTGAGAATATCCGGGCTCCTTGAAGTTGATCAAACAAGTCGTCAATCCTTGGCAGAGGATACTTATTTTGTACTGTTACTTTATTGATTCCCCGGTAATCAATGCAGAGTTGAAGACTGCCATCCTTCTTCTTAACAAATAGAACTGGAGCACCCTAAGGAGAAGCACTGGGTCTAATAAATCCTCGATCTAGGAGCTCTTGTAGTTGATTCTTCAGTTCTTTTAGCTCAGCCGGGGCCATACGGTAAGGGGCCTTTGATATAGGCCCAGTTCCAGGAACTAGATCAATAGAGAACTCGACTTCCCGATCAGGAGGTAAATTAGTCAAATCCTCAGGGAAGACATCTGGAAATTCTCGAGCTATGGGAATATCCTCCAACTTGGTCTCTTCTTGCTGAAGGTCCTTGACTACAGCAAGAAATCCTTGACCACCACTCATCAAATACTTTTCAGCCTGCATCGTTGATATGAACACTGAGGCTAGGTGATTATGACAACCAATAAAACTAAATTCAGGCTGGCTTGGAATTTTGAAGTTGACAGTCTTCCTGAAGCAGTCTACTGAAGCATGATTGGAAGCCAACCAATCCATTCCAAGGATAACATCGAAAAACTTCAGTGGAAGGACAATGAGATCAGCATTCAACCTCCTATTCTCCAAGATAATTGGGCAAGATTTGCATACTGTGCCAACTTTCATAACATCTCCATTTGGAAGCGCAATATGCAGCTCTTGCTCTAGAGGAATAGGTGTCAATGATGCATTCTTGTCAAGATAGATATCAGATATGAAAGAATGCGTAGCACCCGGGTCAATTAAAGTTTGAGCGTAAGCAGTACCTACTTTAATCATTCCTGTCATGAGTGTAATTTGTTTTAACATTAAGGATTGCACCTACTGTTAATTAACTGTCATTGCATTGCACTAGATAAGACTATAATACTAGATATAACATTAAAGGGTATACCTGTCACCACAGAATTAGATGCGGCAGCGTCCTGCTGAGTGAGGTTGAAGACCCATCCCTGGGTCCTCGGTGGCTGCTGCTGCTGTTGTTGGCTCGTTTCTTGACTTGAAGAAGGCTGATGTTCCTTCCGGAAGGGAGATGTAGCAATCTTGTGATCAGTTTTTCCACAGACAAAGCAGGCACCAGTCATCTTGCGGCAAGGCTTCCCAGGGTGGGAGTTACCATAATGAATGCAACGAGTTTCCTTATTCTGTGGTTCAGCTGGAGCCTGATGTGCACCCTTCTTCTTGGCCTGAGCAGAGGGTTGACCAGAAGTAGGCCCTTTTCTCTTCTTCTGCAGCTCCCAATCCTTTTGAACAGCATTCATATCCCTCTCAATCATCAAGGCCTTATTCACTACAGCACTGAAAGTGAGGAGCTCAAATGCATTGACCGCTTGCCTCAGTCTGGGTCGCAGTCCCTCAGTGAATCTGGTGATCTTGGCTATTTCATTGGTCACAATATTTGAAGCAAAATGGGCCAGCCTGGTGAATTCGGCTTCATACTGGGCCACAGAAAGATCCTTTTGCTCCAACTTGATAAACTCTGATTCCATCTGTCTCTGTACACTCTTGGGAAAGTATTTGTCGAAGAATATATCTCTAAACTCTCCCCAGGAAATAATCTGTCCATTCCGACGCTGCTCCTCGACTAACCACCAATCATAGGCTTCTCCTGGAGAAGATAGGTGGCAAATCTGATCCGCTCCATATCCTGACTGAATTGGCAGGGGAAGCAGCTCCGGTGGTTTCCAGACCTCTTGGTTGGCCAGCATTACCAACCTAGGAACTCTCATCATTTTGTCGACTTCTAGTGCGACGTGCCATTCTTATCTCTTTATAAATTAGTTGTAATTAATATCACTGTAAACATTATTTATTAGGCTTCCAAAGCATAATTTCTAAAATTCCTTTAAATTTATAATTTGTCTCTATGTCACTCTAGTGTTTTGTCTAAAGTGTCATCATGTATATGTCCCTAATATCATAACCTGGCTCTGATACCATATTGTAACGATCCGGGCCCATGGGCCCATTTCGTTACAAGAAAGCAAGACGGACAAGGTCCACACCAACTTGAGCCACCACAGCCCAAAAAGGGATCCAATTGGTGCCTTGTCCTTCTTGCTTAACCGGTTATAAACCACTCAACCAATTCCCAATTTCCCGATATGGGACTATTGGGAGGGGCATCACAATTTGTGATGCCCCTTGTAATAGTCCCACATCGGGAAATTGGGAATTGGTGAGTGGTTTATAACCGGTTAAGCAAGAAGGACAAGGCACCAATTGGATCCCTTTTTGGGCTGTGGTGGCCCAAGTTGGTGTGGACCTTGTCCGTCTTGCTTTCTTGTAACGAAACGGGCCCGTGGGCCCGGGTCGTTACAATATGGTATCAGAGCCTCGCACCAGTCGGAAGTGCAGGAGCTAAGTGCCACACAGGGCAAAGTGCTATATCCATGGGGGATAGGAGCCACCTCTTGAACCTGTGGGGGCCACCTCTAGAATCCTGCCTGCCTGGTGGTTGTGATCAATTGCCTCTGGCGACGAGGACGTCGCCTCTGTAAGGGGGGTAGATTGTGATGCCCCTCCCAATAGTCCCACATCGGGAAATTGGGAATTGGTTGAGTGGTTTATAACCGGTTAAGCAAGAAGGACAAGGCACCAATTGGATTCCTTTTTGGGCTGTGGTGGCCCAAGTTGGTATGGACCTTGTCTGTCTTGCTTTCTTGTAACGAAACGGGCCCGTGGGCCCGGGTCGTTACAATATGGTATAAAGCTGTCACGCCCCAGACCCAAAAATTTGAGCTAGGGTGACAACCCGCCGCATGCCAGGCATGCAAGGCGTCTTGAACTTATCACATAAATCAATATAAAGCAAATTCCATATCCATGATTTATTACAAACCAGAATTATCTGTCTTGGGCTATCTGCCCTACACATAAACAAATCTGAACTAAATCAAAATAATAAAACTAAGTCTTCTTAATAGAAACTCCTTCTATCTCAATTATCCATCTTCATTCCGAGGCTCTGAAAAACATTTGAGAATTTTATGAGCTCACACTCAATAAGTAAGCCTAATATAATTTCAAAATTTCATTTATCAGGCTAACATTAGGTTCATGTCATCAGATCAATTAATTTGAAACTTGATTCAATAACAATTACATTGTTTATACTGTCATTATTTTTCTTTATGTGTCCCACGGCCCTACAATACACATCATGTGTAGCCCTCTTAAATATCCCCTAAGAGGAAGGGTTCTGGTACCAGTGTCTGTCATCTGTCATGTGATAATCTGTCATATGATAATGTGATAATCTGTCATGTGATAATCTGTCATGTGTGAATCTATCATGTGATAATCTGTCATATGTGAATCTGTCATGTGATAATCTATCATATGAGAACCGCGGCGACACATAAAGTTTTACTGTCATTATCATAATTACATATAGTAACAATATGATTTTTGCAAAACATAATTACATTTAACTGTAATTTCATAGTTTACAAATTAAATAATTTATAAAATTATAATACTTGACTTACTTACCACAGTATACGAATTTCACTTGATAACCCAGCTAATTGGACTCCTGGGAACCTACAGAATCATTTTTCATTATTAAATTTCTAAAATCTGAATTATAAAATAATTCTTAAACTCTACCCAAACCACTTCATGGGCCCAACTTTGGGCTTGAATATCTCTCAATGTATACACCCAAATAGAGAAATAAAATTATTCCCAGAAACTAGAATCAATCCTGATTCGGGCCATATATTTATTTTATCATTCTCGGCTCGATACAGGGCCCAAAATACTGCTCAAACTAGGCTCAGAGACGGCCCAATAAAGCCCAAAAAAAAACAGACGGCCCAATAGCCCATTAACCCAGCTCCTCTGTTTCAAAAGAAACAGAGGAGCTGAGATTTGCGCCGGCGGTCAGGGCCGCCGCCGGCCAAATTGAAGGCGGTCCGGCTGCCGTTGGCCGGACCGTGGCCGGCTGCCGCCGTGGCCAGCCTCCCCCACTCTCTCTCTCATCAATTTGTAGTTTTAATTTCTTCTCTCTCTTATCGTTCGCGTGCCTTCCACGGTGCCAGCGCCAATTCCGGCCAAATTGGCATCGGTCCGGACGCCATTGGCCGGACCAAAGCCGGCTGTTGCCGCTGCCGAACTCCCCTCACTCTCTCTCTCCAATTTCTCTTTTATTCTTTTCTTTCTTTCTCACTGTTTCCGTGGCTTAAGGATTACGCCGGCGGCACGGCCGGCCACCATGGCCGGCCGGACCTCCACCGGACGCATGCCCAGCGCCGGTGGAGGTCTCCGACCAAGGCCCAGGCCCGGCGAGGCGGCGAGCACACCGCCGGGCCCGAACCAAGGATCGGACCGGCGGTCAATTTCTCTCCGTCCCGTCTCCTCCCTCCTCCGCTCTCCTCTCTTTCTCATTGTTCTTCGGTACCCCACCGGACGCCGCCCCTGGTGCCGATGGGGTTGTCGGCCGGGCTCAGGCCCGGCAAGGCGGCGGGCATGCCGCCGGGCCTGAACCAATGCCGGCGCACAGTGGAAGGGGGGGGGGAAAGCTGGGTTCTGTAACCCGGCTCCTCCCTCTTCTCCATTGTTTTTTTTTTTTTTAACTTTCTCTCTCTCAATCCTTCTCTCTCTCATGCATGGACAGGGGACTTACCAGAGACAGGCGCGCTGGGGAAGAAACGTCCGCACGAGGAGATGATGAGAAGGGGGCGTCCACGTATGGTGGGAAGGAGGGTTCTACACTATCTTTTATAGGCATTGCAGAGTCCCCAAATTAAGGGACTCTGTAATTAGATATACTTGAAATTCAAATATCTAGAGTCTATCATCTGATCTCGTGATAACTCTCACGAGCAATTAAGATATACCTGGAATTCAAATATCTGGAGTCTATCATCTGACCTCGTGATAACTCTCACGAGCAATTAAGATATACCTGGAATTCAAATATCTAGAGTCTAATCTGACCTCGTGATAACTCTCACGAGCAGTTGAAAAATCTAGGGGATTACAAAGGGTATGGGGTAGCCTGAACCGACAGATAATGGACTTCCAAAAGAAGTTCCTCACCTTGTCTTCGGTAATTTTGGCGAGTGCTTCGGCCTCTACCCACTTAGTGAAATGGTCGATGGCAACGAGCAGAAACTTTCGCTGACCAGAGGCTGAAGGGAATGGTCCCAAAATGTCCATTCCCCACTGGGCGAAGGGCCATGGAGCCAACAGGGGGCTCAGCTGAGAGGTTGACAGCTGTTGAATGTTAGCATGTCGCTGTGTTGGCCCAGATGGCAACCCAAGAGGGGGGGTGAATTGGGTTTTTAAAAATTTAACCTTTTAAAAACTATGTGCTTTGGAATATATAAGATTAAGTGCAGGATAAATATTAAGCACAAATAAAGAGATAGAGTGAGAGAGTCAAAACACATCAAACACAAGGATTTTATAGCGGTTCGGTGTAACCAACACCTAAGTCCACTCCCAAGTATCTCTTGGGTCCACACTATAATCTACTTGATTACAGCTATTGACCCAATTATTAATTTTGATAATAAACAAAACTATTTGAGTATAACTTATCAAATTACTAATGATTTTGATTAAATGTTTCAGTTTATAACTTGTTTAAATGATCAAAATCTCGAGAGAAATCAAGTTCGGAGCTCAATTCTAATGTCAAGGTAAGATTGTAGACATTAGAGCCGACACCTAGAATCACAGAGTCGACTCCGAAAAACGGCATGGACTAGAGTCAATACCTAGAACCTGTAGAGTCGACTCCAATAGAAAAACAAAAAGATGGTTTTTGGGTCTCAAATTAGAGTCGACCCCAGAAAAGTTAGAGTCGACTCCAGAAGCAAAATGTGACGACTCCAAAAAAGTTAGAGCAGACTCCAAATTGGGCTGTTTGGGGATTTCAAGTTAGAGTCGACCCAGAAAAGTCAGAGCTGACTCCAGATTGTCAGAATTGACTTTCAGATGTGTCAGAACGTCTCTAAACCTACTTTTTACTTTAAATCTCAACGGCTATTACCTTATTTGTTCCTAATTTTTCTTCCACTTTGATTCTAACGGATAGTTTTCATCTATTCTTAATATTGGAAGGATCTATAAAAGGATGATGAATGTGACCGTTTAAAATGATAGAAAAACAAGAAAAATAGAGAAGAAAAAGAAGAGAAAATCCGAGAGAAAATCAAAAAAAATTAAAGGAAAAATCATATTGATTCCCTGAAAGAAAAGAGAGAAATTCCAAATCTTCACACTTTCATTTTGAGGAGATTTTCAAGTTTGAAGAAGCAAACGAGCAAGCCCTAGTTCCTGTTCTTCAACTGATCTTCTGAACTTCAAGAGAATACTCAAGGAAGATCCATTCAAAAGCAAGAAAGAGGAGAAGAATCAAGCCATAGAAATCTACAAATCAGGCTTTTATTTCTATCTCTTTGTTTGATTAGTTAACTTGTCTTATTTGCTCATTTAAGGAGCAGTTATTGTATCAAATATTCTTATTCTTCTTGTGAACTGAGTCGATTAGGTGATTGAATCAGTTGAGGAAGTTTGCCTTGTGCAAGCAGTTGCTTGTGTGTAAGGTTTTTGTGCTGATGATCCTTGGAAACCAGCTGGGTTCGTTGTGCACCCAGGAAAACAATAAGTTTGAGTTGTGATCTTGTAAAACAACTCTGCTGTAATCAAGGTTGATTATAGTGTGGACCCAAGAGGTACTTGGGAGTAGACGTAGGTGTAGGTACACCGAACCACTATAAAATTTCAGTGTTTGCCGTGCTTGTCTTTGTCTCTTTCTCTTCATCTTCTCCTTGCATATTCTATCTTAACTATTTCATATCTGTGATTTATTTTAAGTTGGAGGTTTAAATTCAAAAGTGTTTAAAATTTTTAAAAGACCCAATTCACCCCCCCTCCTCTTGGGCTGCTATCTGGGACAACAACAGCCGAGTTGTTTTACGAACTCACAACTCAAAACTTGTTGTTTCCTCTGGGATCACAACGAACCCAGCTGGTTTTTCGGGCTCACCAGTACAAAACCCAAACCCAAGCTAATCTAGCTTGTTCCCGAGGTAAACTACCTCAACTAATTCAATCCCCCTGATTGAATTACTAAACACCAAATTAATTTAAGGTTTACAACAATGCAAAGCTCCTTAAATGAGCAAATAAAATATAAGTAAACAAAGATTTAGAAAAGCCTGTTTGAAGCGAATTTGATGTGAGCTTTTCTTCTTTTCCTCTTCTCCTTTGAAATGTTGAATCAGGCCTCAGCTCAGATTCTTCACAAAGATTGCAGTTGAGAAGTTGGAAAAATCATGGCTTTTGCTCTCTTTTTCTTCACTTGGAAAATCCTTCGATTTTGAACTTGAATCACTTGGATTTCTCTTGAATCTCTCTTCAAAGATAGACACGGATTCGGAGATTTCTCTTAAAATTTCTCTCTCTTTTTTTGGTTTTTCTTTTTATTTTTCTATGTCTTTTAACTAGACGGTTTCTCCCTTTTTATAGAACTGTCAATCCAGGTTTTAGGTGGGAAATATAGCCGTTGGAGATGTTTGGATTCTTCTGCACACAAAGAAAATAGCCGTTAGAGGTTAGGTAAAAAGAAATTTTACCGTTGAAGTACGTTCTGACAGATAAAAAATTCATTCCTGATAGGTTGGAGTCGGCTCCAACTTTTCAGGTGTCGGCTCCAAGTCGGGCGTTCAAAAATAGTAAAGAAAAAGTTGTTGGGGAGTCGGCTCCAAAAAAGGTAAGTGCCGGCTCGTCGCTTTCGGGAGTCAGATCCGGAAAACTATAAGTGTCGGCTCCAGAATGGTCCATAAAATACGCTCTCTGTTCTCAGGTTAGAGTTGGCTCCAGAAACTCAGGTGTCGGCTCCCGAAATCTTAGGTATCGGCTCCCGAATTCTAGGTGTTGGCTCCAAAAACTGAAATAGAATGCACTTCTTTGTATCTCAGGTTGGAGTCGGCTCCGAAACCTTGGGTGTTGACTCCGGACCAAGCCAAAATCCCAGAAACTTTCTAATACACCTTGGGGTTGGCTCCTTACCATTTGGGTGTCGACTTCAGGCTCTGAACTTTAAAAATTTCTTTTAAATATTGATTCAAAACATGTTTCTTTATCCTTTTGATTGATCAAACATTTTAAATCCCTGAATACTTGTTAAATCAATTAGAAACAAAATGAATATATTCATGTCTTTTATTAATCATCAAAATCAATAATTGGGTCAACAATCTCCCTTTTTTATGATTATAAAAAATTGAGTATATGCATGAGTAAACAATAAGATTTTCACTTCAAATTTCTCAAATATTTATTCCTCACAGGTAAGCTCCCCTGAATGAGGTAGCTCCCCCTATGATACTCAATTTAACATATGTTCTTCCTTTTAATAGTAAACTTTTAATGTTTGATACCAATTAAATAATTATATCTATTGCAACATCTATTCATCTTTCAATGCATATATAGAATTGAAAATACAATTGCTTCTCCTTATGTGCAATTAATTAGATACTAATAAATTAAGCTTATTTGATCCAATGCATATACAAAAGCTAAATACTTCTCATTTTATACTTCTCCCCTTTTTTTTACTTTCAATGCATATACTATTATCAAATACTTTTACTTCTCCCCCTTTTTTGTAATCAACAAAAAGGTCAAAAGTTTCAAGTGAAATGACAAAATTGATAGTTACTTCAAAGATCAAATGACATTCATTAAGTATCAAATAAGTTCATTACATCAAGAAGTCGAACATTACATTATTTTATAAAAAGAAACTTCATTGCATTAAAACTTCAAACTAAACTTCATTACATCAGAACAGTAAATCAACATCAAACTGGACTAAACATTAGCTTTTAATAGCATCAAAGAAATTTCATTACAAGATAATCAAAAATTAGTTCTAATGCATCTTTGCAGTTCTTCTACTATTCTTGTCATTCCTTCACTCTGAGTCTTGACAAAAGCCTTCAGTTTTCATCAACAAATGTACATGCAGATGTAATCTTATCCTGAAGCTCAGCATTACATTTGGAATAAGTCTCTGTCTCCACCAATGTCTTTAAGTTCATCAAAAATGTTCTTGAGATCATTCTTTAAGGATTCAGCGGAGGCTCCAAGTGTAGATTCAATTATTCTAACTCTTTCATCAAAAGAATAGAGAGTCTCTCTCAAGTTCATGAACTGGCTATCTAACTCAGATTTCATCTCTTCCTTGTGAATAGCAAAAATACCTCTAAGTTGTTCTAACTGAGTATCTGAAAAACCAACAGATGACTGATCAAAAGCAGAAGGAACTAGTGGAGCTGGAGGTACATCCTGACTGGGCTCTGGTGAGCTGTGTCTCACAGATGGTCCTGCCTCAGAAGGTCCAGGCACATTATCTCAGCAACCCTGTCGCCAGTATGACCTTTTTTCTCTCATTTACCATCTACTTTTACAAATCCCATCCTGTGCATAGTGGCTAAGCTGTAGTAGTCAGTGTGCCTTAGGTTCTTCGAAGGCTCATTTTCAGAATTAGCTACTCCTTGACTCCTAAAAACCAAGGTTAGGATCATTCCATAAGGTAGTGAAGATCTCTTCTTGCCCCCAGCCTTAGCCATATACCATATCATCATCCCAGCAAGATTTATAGGCTGACCCATCAAGATACTGTCCATAACAACAATGTCTCGCTCTGAGACATACTCAAAACGACAAGTCTTGGGAAATAGAATCCTACTGCAGATGTTATGTAACAGCCTAAGCTCAAGTGGCAATTTGTTTACCCTAACCTTTTCAAATTCAGTTATTTCTCTTCCTAACATCCTTGAAAAAGCAGCTGATCTCTCACTATGAATATTTGCAACAAATCCAGTGACAGGAATACTTAACAGATTTCCTAAAATTTGAAAAGTAAGATGAATTCTCTTTCCTCTAACAGAACTAACAATCCCACCATCTCCTCTAGCTAAATTCAGATAAAATTCTTTAACAAGTACTGGATAAGTAGGTACATCCAAAGAGCAGACTTTATCCCAACCGAGTTCTTTAATTTGTCTTCCAATGTCAAAGCCTTTGGCATCAAAGAAATCAAAATCAACTTTTCTACCCATGGTAATAACTTGCCTAGCTAGAGTATCTACCTATGGAGATGAGGGGCCAGGATTATCTGATGGTGTAGAAGAAGAATCATCACTCGGAGTGGGTTCACGAATGGGACGTCTCGCCGTACGCTTCCTCGTAGCAACGGGAGCATCAAAGACCGATCCCCTATGCTTAGGTGCCATAGAAATCTTAGGGAATGATTGATTTGGGGAGTATTTGGCTTCGAAAGGTTTTGAGAGGGTTGGAAAAGATTTGGAAAGGGTTTGGAGAAGATAGAAATCGCGAAGGTGTCGACTCTGCCCTAATAAAGTCAATTTGGGACCACCAGGTGTCGACTCCCGCAAAGTCGGGTGTCGACTCCAAGTCGCTAACACAGTTAG
>UESW01004429.1:648602-781875 GCA_900491605.1 Calamus simplicifolius | reverse complement strand
TTGAAATCTAGCACATAGACAAACAACAAACATGATATCTGGTCTACTAGCTGTTAAGTAAAGTAGAGATCCGATCATACCTCTATAGTATTTTTGATCTACCTTCTTACCATCTTCATCTTTGTCTAATTTGCATGAAGGACTCATAGGTGTTCCAAGGGGTTTGATTGACTCCATTCCAAACTTCTTGAGAAGTTCCTTTGTGTACTTTGGCTTGGTTGATGAAAATCCCTCTTTGCTTTGCTTGATTTGAAGTCCTAGGAAGAAGTTGAGTTCTCCCATCATGCTCATTTCGAATTCACCCTGCATTAACTTAGCAAATTCTTGACACAAGAGATTGTTAGTAGCACCGAATACAATATCATCTACATATATTTGTACTACTAATAAATCTTTGTCTTTTCTTTTCAAAAATAAGGTTTTCTACATTTCCTCTAGTAAAATTATTTTCAATCAGAAATTTGCTTAATCTATCATACCAAGCTCTAGGTGCTTGTTTTAAACCATATAGTGCTTTGTGTAATTTAAAAACATGATTTGAAAATTCATGATCTTCAAAACCAGGTGGTTGTTCACAAAACTTCTCATTTATAAAACCATTTAAAAATGCACTTTTAACATCCATTTGAAATAAATTGATGTTCATATGACATGCAAATGCAAGTAGTAATCTAATTGCTTCTAATCTAGCTACAGGTGCAAAAGTTTCATCAAAATCAATTCCTTCTTCTTGATTATATCCTTTTGCAAACTAATCTAGCTTTATTTCTAATTACTATGCCATTTTCATCCAATTTATTTCTAAATACCCATTTAGATCCTATAACTGAATGACCTTTAGGTCTATCAACTAAGGACCATACATTATTCCTAGTAATTGATTTAATTCTTCTTGCATAGCTAACATCCAATTACTATCTTTTTCAGCTTCTTCAATAGTTTTAGGTTCAATTTGAGATACAAATGCAAGATGATTATTGATATTTCTCATTGATGATCTAGTTCTTACTCCTTGAGATGGATCACCTATAATCAATTCCTTTGGATGACCATAGGCATATCTCCAATCTCTAGGAAGATCTACTTCATTATGATTAGTATCAATATCATCAATCCTAGGTGAATCATCATCTTTAGCTTCTTGTTCATGATCTGAAGATACATCTATATTTAATTTTTAATATCTCTTTCTAGTATATTTGTATCTTCCTCATCATCAATCTTTTCTGAACTTGATGCTAAAGACTCATCAAAACTACATGAATAGATTCTTCTACAATTAAGTTTTCTTGTTAAATACTCTATAGGCTTTACTAGTTGTTGAATATCCTAAGAAAATACCTTCATCAGATTTTGCATCAAATTTTCCAAGATTATCTTTTCCATTATTATGAATAAAACATTTACAACCAAATGCATGAAAATAACTATCTTTGGTTTTCTATTATTCCATAATTCATAAGGTGTTTTCTTAAGGATTGGCCTAATTAGGGCTCTATTAAGAATGTAACATGCCGTGTTTATAGCTTCCGCCCAGAAGTACTTTGGTAGGTTGCTTTCACATAGCATGGTACGGGCCATGTCTTCTAAAGTCCTATTTTTTCTTTCTACAACTCCATTTTGTTGTGGTGTCCTAGGTGCAGAAAAATTATGATGAATGCCATTTCTGTGCAAAATTTTAAATAAGTGATTTTCAAATTCAGTGCCATGATCACTTCTAAGAGACACTATGTGTTTTTTTCTCATTAGTGACTTTCTTAAAAATTTCAGAAATATTGAGAAAGTCTCATCCTTATGAGCCAAAATAATACCCAAGTGTATCTAGAATAATCATCTACTATCACAAGACCATATTTCTTTCCTCCTAGACTAGTGGTTCTAGTAGGTCCAAAAAGGTCCATGTGAAGTAGCTCAATGGCCTAGAAGTGGAAACACATTTTTTGATTTGAAAGAATTTCTAGTTTGTTTTCCAAATTGACATGCATCACAAATTCTGTTATTTTCAAAATCTAGCTTTGGAAGTCCTTTAACTAAATCCATTTTAATTAATTTTAAAATTAGGTGTGTGCTTGCATGACCTAATCTACGATGCCATAACCATCCAATCTCATTTTATTAGCATTATTAGCACTAAGCAATGATTACTAGTAGACAAATTGTCTAAATCAATTAAGTATACATTGCCATTTCTATTACCAACAAATACAATGCTATTGTCAATGGGATTAGAAACAGTGCAAATAGAAGCTTCAAATGAAACTTTGAAACCTTTATCACACAATTGGCTAATACTAATTAAATTATGTTTTAAACCATCTACATATAAAACATTTTCATAAAAGTAAATGGAGTTATTTGAATTTTACCAAATCCCATAATTTGGCCTTTACCATTGTCTCCAAATGTAACAACTCCTCCTCTTTTCTTCAAGGGTGATGAATTGCTCCTTGTCACCCGTCATGTGCCTTGAGCAGCCGCTATCAAGATACCACTTTTGTTTTGATCTTTTGGCCGCAAGACACTCCTGCAAGGTAATCAAACTTTCTGTTTAGGTACCCAAGCTTTCTTGGGTCCTTCATGGTTAGTAGCAAAAAGATTGTTCCTTTCAGAACCCATATTTTCTTTCCTTTAATACTTAAATTCTTATTAAGTTTTCTAAATTGCATTCATATGCTTTATGTCCTTTCTTGTTACAGCAATAACATGAAAAATTATCTTATCCTTTCTTTTCTAAAAAGTTTTTAACATACTTTTGTTTCTTATTAGGTCTATAACCTAATCCAGCCTTATCAAATACAGCTCTTTGATTACTCAATAACAAATTAAGTTTTTCTGAGCTATATGTAAATTTATCAACTATGTTTTTATATTTATCAACTTCTTCTTTAAATTAACATTTTCATTAGAAATTAATTCTTTTCTTTTAGCAGATTTTCATTTTCAGATTTTAGTTTTTTAATTTCATGAGTTAGTTTATCCTTCTTTACAAGATTTAAATTATCATTTTTTAAAGATTTGTTTTCTTTTTCAAAACTTTAAAATCACTAACTAATTCATTAAATGCATCATATAATTCATCAAAAGTAAAATCATCACAAGGTTTTCAGAACTTACCTCATTGTCGTCGTTTGCCATAAAGCAAATGTTTGCAACTTCCTTTTGTTCCTCCTCGGATGAGGATTCATCACTTTCACTCCATGTTGCAACATATGCCTTTTTCTTCTTCTTGCCCCTTTTTCAGTTGAGGACAATCATATCTAAAGTGCCCCGGTTTCTTACATTCATAACATATGAGGGGGTCTTTCTCTTTTTCTTTGTCCTTGTCCTTCTCTTTTTCTTTTTCTCCTTCCATTTTTGTTCCATATCTCTTCTTATGGAAGGGTCTCCTTCTTTGCATAAATTTCTTAAATTTTCTAGCAAGGAGAGCTGTCTCATCATCTTCATCTTCTTCCTCACTGCTGCTTATCTCCTTTTCTGCAGCTTTAAGAGCAATTATTTTTCTTCTTTTGACTTCCTCTTGATGTTGCTTCATGGTCAGTTCATGGGTCATCAATGATCCAAGTAGCTCCTCCAAAGGTAAGGTGTTGAGGTCCTTTGCTTCTTGGATTGCAGTTACCTTTGCTTCCCATGTCCTTGGAAGAGACCTAAGAATTTTACGAACCAATTCAGAGTTAGTGTAGGTCTTGCCAAGACTTTTTAAACCATTTACAATATCAGTAAATCTAGTGTACATGCATGTGATGGTTTCATTTGTTCCATGCTAAACAATTCATATTGTGCACTAGAATATTGATTTTGGATTCTTTAACTTGATTAGTACCCTCATGGGTAACTTCTAATCTATCCCAAATTTCTTTTGCAAAATACATGTAGAAATTCTATTGAACTCATTAGCATCTAGAGCAATATAAACATTCATGGCTTTAGCATTGAGCTGAGCCATTTTCCTATCATTATCATTCCAATCCCTTTCGGGTTTAGGAACATTGAACCATCTACAAGTGTGTGGGTGTGCTAGGTCCATTAGTGATTATACTCCAAATTCATAATCAAAGCTTGAATGAAAATTTTCATTCTAGCTTTCCAATAAGAATAATTGAACCATTAAACAAAGGAGGTCTATTAGTAGAATGACCTTCAGCAAATGAAGATCCAACTTGAGCTGCCATTTGGATCTTTAACTCTTGATCGTGTGATCAAATAAACAATGAGCACAAGCTCTGATACCAATTGTTGGCCCAGATGGCAACCCAAGAGGGGGGTGAATTGGGTTCTTTAAAAATTTAACCTTTTAAAAATATGTGCTTTGGAATATATAAGATTAAGTGCAGGATAAATATTAAGAACAAATAAAGAGATAAAGTGAGAGAGTCAAAACACGGCAAACACAAGGATTTTATAGTGGTTCGGTGTATCCAACACCTACGTCCACTCCCAAGATCTCTTGGGTCCACACTATAATCTCTTGATTACAGCCGAGTTGTTTACAAGCTCACAACTCAAAACTTGTTGTTTTCCTCGGGATCACAACGAACCCAGCTGGTTTTCCAGGCTCACCAGCACAAAACCTAAACCCAAGCTAATCTAGCTTGTTCCCGAGGTAAACTACCTCAACTAATTCAATCCCCCAAATTGAATTAGTAAACACCAAATTAATTTAAGGTTTACAACAATGCAAAGCTCCTTAAATGAGCAAATAAGCAATATAAGTAAACAAATATTTAGAAAAGCCTGTTTGAAGCGAATTTGATGTGAGCTTTTCTTCTTTTCTTCTTTTCCTCTTCTCCTTTGAAATGTTGAATCAGGCCTCAGCTCAGATTCTTCACAAAGATTGCAGTTGAGAAGTTAGAAAATCAGGGCTTTTGCTCTCTTTTTCTTCACTTGGAAAATCTTCGATTTTGAACTTGAATCACTTGGATTCTCTTGAATCTCTCTTCAAAGATAGACGTGGATTCAGAGATTTCTCTTTGAAAATTTTTCTCTCTTTTTTTTTTGGTTTTTCTTTTTATTTTTCTATCTCTTTTAACCTGACGGTTTCCCCCTTTTTATAGAACTCTCAATCCAAGTTTTAGGTGGGAAATATAGCCGTTGGAGATGTTTGGATTCTTCTGCACACAAAGAAAATAGCCATTAGAGGTTAGGTGAAAAGAAATCTTACCGTTGAAGTGCGTTCTGACAGATAAAAAACCTGTTCCTGACAGGTTGAAGTTGGCTCCAACTTTTCAAGTGTCGGCTCAAGTCGGGCGTTCAAAAATAGTAAAGAAAAAGTTGTTGGGGAGTCATCTCCAAAAAAGGTAAGTATTGGCTCATCGCTTTCGGGAGTCGGCTCTGGAAAACTGTAAGTGTCAGCTCCAGAATAGTCCATAAAATACGCTATCTGTTCTCAGGTTAGAGTTGGCTCCAGATACTCAGGTGTCGGCTCTCGAAATCTTGGGTGTCAGCTCCCGAATTCTAGGTGTCAGCTCCAGAAACTGAAACAAAATACACTTCTTGTATCTCAGGTTGGAGTCGGTTCCGAAACCTTGGGTGTCGACTCCGGACCGTGCCAAAATCCCAGAAACTTTCTGATATGCCTTGGGGTCGGCTCCTTACCATTTGGGTGTCGACTCCAGGCTCTGAACTTTGAAATTTTCTTTTAAAATATTGATTCAAAACATGTTTCTTTATCCTTTTGATTGATCAAACATTTTAAATCCCTGAAACACTTGTTAAATCAATTAGAAACAAAATGAATATACTCATGTCTTTTATTAATCATCAAAATCAATAATTGGGTCAACACGCTGGTAGCTATTGTATTTCCGGACCAACTCGGCCGCATCTTCCCGCATGGTAGGCCAGTAGTAGCCTTGGCGTAGGGCCTTATGTGACAACGCTCTACCCTCAAGTGATTTCCGCAAATACCCTCATGAATCTCATGGAGAATGTAGTCAGCTCTGCAGGACCGATACATTTGAGGAGAGGGTGTGAGAAGGATCTTCGATACAACTGTCCATCGAGCACCAGTAACTTGGATGCTCACCACCTGAATAGCTTGGCTTCAGCGGGGTCGACTGGGAGGACGTCGTTGGTCAGGTATTAGACATAGGCATCCATCCAAGAAGGATCTTGGTTAATTGGCAGGGATTCTTCCACTACATCGATGCTTGAGGCTTTTAGATGTTCCACATAAGTTCTCCCCAAGGTCCCGTCAACCGAAGTGGCTAGCCGGGACAAAGCATCGGCTCTGGCATTCTCCTTCCGAGGAATGTAACTGATACTGAAATGAGTGAAGGAAGAGGCTTGTGATTGCATCTTGCTCAAGTAGCATGACAGTGTGGGATCTCGAGCCTCATACTCTTCCTTAACCTTACCAGAGATGAGCTGGGAGTCGGTGAAGACTCTAAGGCATTTCACCCCGAGCTCCCATGCCAGTCTCATCCCTGATAGTAAGGCTTCATATTCAGCATAGTTGTTTGTGGCCGAGAAGAGGAAACGAAGGGCGTACTCGGTCACAACACCATCCGGACTTGCTAGAATGAGGCCTGCCCCGCTTCCTTGAGAATTTGATACCCCATCCATGTGAAGGATCCAGTCCTCCCCTCTTTCCTCGATTGTGACGTCCGAGGGTTTGCATGGGGCTCCTTCGGCTGCTCCTCTATCCAGGTGCACTCGACTAGGAAATCTACTAAGATCTGGGACTTCATGGCCAACCTGGGTCGAAACGATAGGTTAAATTCTTCCAGCTTGAGTGCCCACTTCGCCAGTCGGCTAGAGGTATCAGGACGAGAGAGAATTGTTCTGAGCAGTTGATCCGTGACCACCAAAATCGGGTGTGCTTGGAAGTAAGGCCTAAAACGTTGAGCAAGATGATCAGTGCAAAAATGGTCTTTTCGGTGTTAGAATACCTAATCTCTGCATCATGAAGCACTTTTGCTCGTATAGTAGACTGGCCTTTGTGTCTTGTCAGCGGCAATACGAACGAGCACGGAACTCACTGCTTTAGGGGACGCCGCGAGGTAAAGGAAGAATTCTTCTCCTCCTCCTGGTTTGGACAATAGTGGCAGGGTAGACAAAAATTTCTTCAACTCCTCGAAGGCCTTCTGGCACTCCTCCATCCACTTGAAGCCATTGATTTTGCGCAACGCTTTGAAGAAAGGCAGACACCTCTCCGCCGACTTGGACAAGAAATGACTCAAGGCTGCCACCCTCCCAGTTAGGCACTGCACCTTCTTCTTGTTGGCCAGAGGCCTCATGTCCAGGATAGCCTGGATCTTATCAGGGTTCGCCTCGATACTCCGCTGCATCACCATGAAGCCCAAGAACTTGCCTGCTGTAACCCCGAAGGTGCACTTGCGGGGGTTCTGCCTCATCTGGTACTGACGGAGATTGACAAAGGTCTTTGCAAGGTCGACAACATGGTCAGTGGTATGGACACTCTTGGTCAGCATGTTATCTACGTACACTTCCATGTTGTGCCCGATCTAGTCTTCAAAGACTTTATTCATCAGCCTCTAATAGGTGGCTCCCGCGTTTTTCAATCCGAATGGCATCACCTTGTAGCAGTATATCCCCTTCTCGGTCACAAATGAGGTAGCTTCCTCATCCGTCGGATCCATTTTGACCTAGTTGTATCCCGAGAAAATATCCATAAAGCTGAGGGTCTCATGACCGAATGTGGCACCCACCAGCTGGTCAATCCAAGGCAACGAGAAGCTATCCTTAGGGCATGCCTTATTGAGGTCAGTGAAATCCACGCACATCCTTCAGCTCCCACTAGCCTTGCAGACCATCACGATGTTGGCCAGCAAGTCGGGGTAGTGGACCTCTCGGATGTGGCCAACAGCCACCAGCTTGCGAACCTCCTCGTCGATGGCCTTCTGCCGATCGGGGGCAAAGCTCCTCTTCTTCTGCCAGATGGGCCGGCACCCTGGTTTGATATTGAGTTGATGGGTAATTATCTCTTCGGGGATACCCAGCATGTCGGACGATGACCGTGAAAAGATGTCGGAGTTGACTTGCAATAAAGCAAGAAGTCGATCATGCGCCTCCTCCGAAAGTAGGGCTCCAATTTGGATGGTCCTCGTCGGATCCTCCCCCAGCGGGAAGGTCAGCAAATGCTCGGCCAGCTCCCCTCTCCTCTCCAAGTCTCAGGGATCAAGCGGTTTTGGCACTGGTACAGACATCGCTCCCTGCGGGCTGGGGGCCATATGGTAGCAGAGCGGTAGTGGGATCTGCTCCCCCCACATCTCCCCAACTCCCTTGCTAGTAGGAAACCTCACGAGTAGTCTTTTGGTGGAGATAACGACATCCAAAAGGTTCAGATCAGGTCTTCCGAGAATGGCATTATAGGCCAGCAGAACCCGGATGACTAAGAAGTTCATGAGAACCGTGCTCTGACACGGTAGCGTCCCGGCTGTGACAGGAAGAGTAATCTCCCCCTCAACCCTTATAGAATCGCCGGTAAAACCTATCAAGGTGTGGTGATAGGCTGAAGGGAGCTAGGGGACAAGTTCATCTGAACAAATGTATCATAACCCAAAACATCCACAGAGCTCCCACTGTCAACTAAAATTCGTTTTACAGGGTGCTTCGCGATCGTCATAGACACGACGACGCTATCATCATGTTTGTTAACTACCCCTTCTAAGTTCCTTTTAGAGAAAGAAATTACAGAGTCTACCCCCTCCTCACGCTGTCTTTTAGAAGTGCTACCTGCCCCCAGGAGATCATGGCCACCATCTTCTCCGTCGGAGCGTTGTCCACGCCGATCTGGGGTGCAGAAGGTGCCAACGACCCCAAGGCAGTAGGGTTCTATCAGCTCCCCCTTCTCTCTGGGGCTACCGATAGCACACCTGCACACCTGTGGTAATCGGATAGAGTTTTACTAGTCTTTATGTAGCGCTCCATAAAGAGCTAGAGAACCCCAACTAATTATCATAAGTGGCAGACACACGAAAACACATCCTGTTAAAAACTTTTCATTTTCATCTCAATTATATACACAAATCACTCAATCAACACTAAGCATCAACCTGCTCAGATAATATTTTTCATGACATTCCTCAGGCAGTTTACAAGATCACATTCACAATCGACATCAAAATCCTAAGTGCACATCATGCTCATAATTTTCTCCAAAACATAAGTCTCGTATTCATATCCAAAAAGGTCTAAAACATCATTACATCTCACTGTACACATACACATATACAAAATACAAATATCAAACCACACTCTCTCAATATACAAGGCTAGCATTTATACACCCTTGCATCCAAGCAAGCTTCACCAGCTAAGGGTTCTGTCCTGCTTATCTTGTGATCCTGGCAGAAATACTCACTGATCTGAAAGAACATTTAAATCATAGAGGGATGAGACCTAAGTCCCAGTGACTGGATAACCATCTAACTATGGAGAAATAGAGAACCATAACCTCTTATTTTCAATCGTATGCTGATACTATTTAGCTTGTACAACTCAAAGTACATTTTTAACATGATATCAGATAAAATAAAATGTAGCTTATTCTTCAAATAACATATCAGTACTGAAATACTCTATAATAACTTTTCACTGAAAGATAACTCATTAAGATAAAAATCCATGCATTACAATATGAAGATATGCATTCTTTATCTACAACCCAGACTCCCCCATCGGATCTGCTTGCCCACTGGCATCTCAAGTAAACTCTCCCTCTCGGGATAACTATTTGGCCCATTGGCCCTTTTTATATCACAACATATGCTTTTAATCTCATGATGCTGGGCTGTGTGTGTAATGCCTCTGAGGTACCACCCTACAGTCGCCCTCCGTAGGTGTACTCTCATCGGGTGCGTGACTAGCAACAGGATCCCCGCACAAATAGCACCCCTTACCCGTGCGGTTCACCTGGCAAAGTGCTTTGTTCCTTAACCCTGGAACCTCGGGTTTTCTCTCTGCCCCCACGGGCTATATATAGTAATCAGCTCCACTGAGCTATGATTCATGCCCCCACGGGCTGCTCACAACCAGCCCCACTGGTCTGGTTAAGCGTGCACTCACCCCTGATTCTGGGGTTCATCGTACGATTTGTTCGCAAGGAGGTGCCGGCTCGATAGTAGTGTGCAATGCTCATGCTACAGTACAGTCTAAAGGGTGATCAGCCCCCTAGCTGCCTGATGCTCAGTATGATACATACATCATTTGTAAAGCTTTATCATGCAAATATGCCATGTATACATTAAAAATCCCCTCATCGAAACTCATGCTTATGTGTTTATGCTCAAAACTCATGCTCGAAACTCATGCTTATTTCTTTATGCTTAAAACTCATGCTCAAAACTCATTTATCAGAATATCATATACTAGGTTCTCATTTCTCATATTTAAAACATACATAATACTCTGCTAAACATAACATACCATAACTAGGTATTAATCTCATTATACTAGCTCAAATTAACTTCTCATTGCTAGATGAGAAACCCACTCACCTTAGTAGGTTACTCCTCGACTGGTACTCAACTCTGGTATTCCGGCTCCCTGGAATAACCCTCTTGACCTACGTCAACATACAGATACGATAGCTATTAGGATTACCTCCACACGAGGTTTTCCCACGAACCATGCATGCATACATGATCTAGATTACTTCTACTATTACCTCAAAATACAATAATCTAAGAAAATCTAAAGTCATACAAGATCTAGGGAAGCTATAGCTTACCTGGAGTCTTCCCTTTCCCTTTCTCTTTCTTCTTCTTCTTCTTCTTCTCCTCTCTTTCTCTCTTTCTTTCTCTCTTTCTTTCTTTCTTTCTTTTCTCTGGCTGAACCCACGTTTCCCTTTTTCTCTAATGACTTGGGGACCAAGTCATTGGAAACTTAAGGGTTAAGGCATGCCAAATTCCCCTTTTGCCCTCAAACACTCTTAACGCACGCTTTTTGGAAAACACGTGGCTCACTTATAACCATGATATTTTGCCCTTAGATTTTCTTTCCCAAGTTGCCCTTAACACAATTAGCAATTGACATCGGAGCCTTTTCCCATTTTGCCCCTGATATAGCATTTTTTTAATCGATTTATAGCCCAGATTATCATTTTTACTTAAATCGATACTTTTATGTAACATTTCTAAGAAAAGACTTTACCAGCTTGAAGAACTCGATTTTAGAAATCCAACGGTTCAAACGGCATCCAAATCGGACTTGAAACGGATTAAATATGAAATTCTCAAGATTTAACTCAGAAAAACCTGCCGTCTTGGAGTCGGCTCGAACAGATTTGAGTCGGCTCCAGCAGAAATAGGTCGGCTCCAGAAAAGTAGGGGTCCCAGAAAAGTAGGGGTCGACTCCAGCTCTGCAGGTGTCGACTCCAAAGCGTGCCGAAAGTTTAAAACCGTGCCAGAGTCGACTCCACTCCAATTAGGTCGACTCCAACCACTAAAAACATCATTTTAGGATAAAACTCAAACTAAACTTGATTTTTCTTGTGATTTAAACCCATTAAAACTTAAGTCTCTCAATTTCTTAAATCAAACTCATTAACATTCAGAAATATACTTATTTACTCCAAAATTTCTTCTCTTTACATTTATCAAAAGGCCAACACACCCACATTTCACTGAAACTTTCTGACTTTCATTTCAAATGAAAATGCCATAAATTACAAGGTTTTCAGGATGTTACAATTCTCCCCCTCTTAAGAAATTTCGTCCCGAAATTTAGCTAGATATATTTTCAAATAGATGGGGGTACTTCAATCTCATCTCATCCTCTCGCTCCCATGTAGCCTCCTCTTTTTGATGATTTAACCATTGCACCTTAACTAATGGAATTCTTTTACTGCGGAGCTGCTTAATCTCCCTACTCAAGATCTTCACTGGTTCTGTTGCAAATGATAAATCCCCCTGTAACTCTATAGTCTCAGACTGAATCACATGAGAGGAATCCGGCACATACCTCCTAAGCATTGATACATGAAATACATTATGAATCTGAGATAACTCTGGAGGTAAAGCCAATCTATAAGCTAGTGTCCCAACTCTTTCCAGAATTTCATAGGGTCCAATATACCTGGGACTCAACTTGCCTTTCTTTCCAAATCTCATAATACCTCGCCAAGGAGATACCTTCAGAAAGACTCTATCTCCAACCTCAAACTTTACCTCTCTATGCTTTTTATCTGCATAGCTCTTCTGTCTATCCTGGGCTGCCTTTAATTTAGCTCTTATAATTTTAACTTGATCTGCTGTAAGCTGCACTAACTCAGGGCCTAACAGCCTTCTCTCTCCCTCCTCATCCCAACACACTGGAGTTCTACATTTTCTCCCATACAAGGCCTCATATGGTGCCATATCAATGCTAGAATGGTAGCTGTTATTGTAAGCAAACTCTATTAAAGGTAGATGATCATCCCAGCTACCAGAAAATTCCATGACACAAGCTCTCAGCATATCCTCCAGTGTCTGGATGGTTCTTTCTGACTGACCATCGGTTTGGGGATGAAATGCTGTACTGAACCTCAATTTAGTCCCCAAAGCTTTCTGTAATTCTGCCCAAAATTGAGATGTGAACCTTGGATCTCTATCTGATACTATCGATACTGGCACACCATGCCTACTCACAATTTCATGCACATATAATTCTGCTAATCTATCCAAGGTAAAGACAATCTTAATAGGCAGAAAATGAGCAGACTTAGTCAATCTATCAACTATCACCCATATAGCATCATTGCCCCTTCTGGTCTTTGGGAGTCCTACAACGAAATCCATAGTTATATGCTCCCATTTCCACTCTGGCACAAACAGAGGCTGAAGCTTTCCAGCTGGACACTGATGTTCAGCCTTAATCTGCTGACACACCAAACACTTAGATACATACTCAGCTATCTCCTTTTTCATACCATTCCACCAGTAATTCTGTTTGATAGTTCTATACATCTTAGTACTACCTGGATGCATTGAATAAGCTGAGCTATGTGCTTCCCTTAAAATCTGATCTTTCAATTCTGACTCTGAATTAATCTCAGCTGGAGATCCACTCTTCTCTTATTTAGCAGGTAGATCCAACTGAGCTATTGCATTTGGGTCTGAAAGTATCTGAAGATAGCTAGATCTTATACTGTGCAATCATCGAAATCAATTAGCTGCTCTTATGGTAGGTAACCCTGCAGCAAGCTCTCTCATGGAAATATCAACTGTCTAATAAAATCTTTCCTTACACACTTCAATGAGGCATCACTATAGATCACATAATCACTGGCACTATCAGGTAGTATTAGGATTGGGGCTGAGGTTAATCTCTTTTTCAATTCATCCATACTCTTCTGGCATTCATTAGACCAATCAAACTTGATATTCTTTCTAAGCAGCTTAGTCATAGGAGAAGCCAAAATCGAGAAATTTTCTATAAATCTTCTATAATATCCTGCTAGCCCCAAGAAACTCCTCACCTCAGTCTGATTGGTAGGTGATACCCAATTCACTATCTTTTTGGCTACCTTTACCTCATCATGGCTGCAAAACTGCAAGCTGTTCATGCTCTTCACTACTTCTAGAATAAATCAAGATGTCATCAATGAATACTATCACAAATTTATCTAGATACTCTTGAAATACTTGATTCATCAGACCCATAAAAGCAGCTGGAGCATTTGTCAAGCCAAATGGCATCCACTCAAATGACCATATCTGGTCCTGAAAGCAGTAGATATATCCTCATTCTTTATTCTCAATTGATGATACCCAGATCTTGTGAATCAATCATCGATCCTTGGCAACTAATGGTCACCTTGTTCAACTGTCTATAGTCTATACTCAAGGTACCATGGTGCACCCCATCTATAAGTAACTGACTTTTCATCTGGAGCCATTCTATAAGGTGCCCTGGCTAATCCTAGATCCTGAAATCAAATCAGGAAACCCTGGCAGCTCCTCAAACATCTTCCCTTACCACAGGGATATTCTCAGCTCTAAGCCCTCTAGGCTCACTGCACAAGCTCTTCACATCTACTGAAATTAATCCTATCTCAGAAGTTTGTAACATCACCTCCTTCCTTAAGCAATCTACTCTGGCTCTATGCACAGATAGCCAATCCATCCCCAAAATGGCATCAAACTCTTTCAACCTCAAAGGAATCAAATCTGCTGCTCTGCTATAAAAGGCCTCCCTACGGGCATAGATACTACCAACTGACTACCCAACTGGCCCACATCTCTAACTAGATGCTTAGCAAACTCACATGAGATAAATGAATGCGTAGATCCAGAATCAATTAAAATATAAGCATCATGATTATCGATGGGTAGCATACCTGTCACCACATCAGGATCAATCTGAGCCTCCTGCCTGGTCATGGCAAAC
The DNA here is from genome assembly GCA_900491605.1 of Calamus simplicifolius. Lineage (NCBI taxonomy): Eukaryota > Viridiplantae > Streptophyta > Magnoliopsida > Arecales > Arecaceae > Calamus > Calamus simplicifolius. The sequence continues at coordinate 767,547 of UESW01004429.1, read as the reverse complement.
ACTCTGGCCTCGGCCCTCGGAATACTGGATGACCCTCCTGGCTGATTAACATTAGGCCCCACCTGACTGGCTGAAGCCACAACACTACCATCACCCCTCCTACTAGGCTGTCCCCTTGGCATTACTGGCCCCTGAGGAAGCCCACCAGCCTGCTGCCCTCTCCTAGGGCAATCTCTCTTCAGGTGACCTAGATCACCACAAATATAACATCCCTTATTGCCCCTCTTACATTCTCCCAAATGAAGTTTCCACATACATTACATGGAGGTATATTTCTCCCTCCACCAGAAGGACGACCCTGCTCCCCTACATCACCAGACACCCTGCTGGTGGCAACCTGAGGCACACCCCCATAAGGCTTTCTTTGAACTGGGCTAGATGCTGACACAGATACTGATCTTCTGCCCACATCACCAGGGGCTCTAAACCCAGAATAAAACTGTCCAGTCCTCTGGGGTTTCTTAAATGGCTGAGTCCCTCCCGGAGCAGAAGAATAACTAGGAGCACTTCTTTTCATTCTATCCTGCCTCCTACTCATATATTCTTTTTCAATCTCCTCGGCTTTGAGTGCTCCCTGCACCAACTCAGAGTAACTATTGTAGGTCTGCATACAGGTCTTGGCTTTAATAGGGAGATTCAATCCATCCTGGAATAGTCGACATCTCTCCCTCTCATCAGCCACCAAGGCCCTAGCAAACTGAGATAACTCCACAAAAGTGGCTTCATAATCTGCCACGGACATCCTCCCCTGAGTCAGACAAAGGAAATCCCTCCTCTTCTGATCCCTATAAATCTCAGAATAATATTGCTGATGAAATTCTCTTCTAAAATTTTCCCATGTCAACTCCACTCCCTGGGGCTGCCTGCCCTGAATAGATCTCCACCAACTCTGGGCTCTACCCTCCAGTAAAAAGGTGGCAATACTCAGCCTCTGCTCCTCAGAGCATCCCATCACATCAAATACTCTCTCGATCCTCTGCAGCCATGCCCCGGCCTGAATAGGATCAGTAGTTCCCTGGAACTCCAGAGCCCCTAACTTTCTGGCTCTTTCCACATTCCTCACAACCTCCGTATTTTTAGATGGAAGGCTAGAACTAGCACCCACAGCTGCTACCACAGCCTGAGTAATCATGCCTACCAACTCTGACATACTAGGCCCCTGAGTCTGTACTCGAGATGGGTCTACTGGCACAGGGGTAATAGACTGTGAAGAAGACTCTGGCATCTGCTCTGAAGACGCCCTCACTCTAGCCTCATTAGATACTGGCTCGGTGGAATCACTAGAAGCCATTCTATCAATTTGACTTCTTCTAACTGACCTTCTGAGTCTACTTTGACCTTTGCTTCTATCCCTGCCTGAAGATTGCTCTGTCTCTCTAGATGCCTTTGTAGTAATCGTCCTACAAGACATTATTCATTACATCAGTTTCATCATTCAATAGCTATAATCATAAACATTCAATCATCCTAGACTCATACTCATACTTATTCCCCTAGGACCTAATAACCTAGGGCTCTGATACCAAAACTTGTCAGCTCCCCCTCCTCTCTGGGGCCACCGACAGCACACCTGCACACTTGTGGTAATCGGATAGAGTTTTACTAGTCTTTATGTAGCGCTCCATAAAGAGCTAGAGAACCCCAACAAATTATCTGTTGAGAAATTATTGAAACATAATTGCCCCAACTCTATTGATTTTGATGATTTCCAAAAGCCATGAATATTTAAAGAAACAATGAATTATTTATCAAATACCATGAGTTTATTTAAAATGAAAAAATAAACTACCAATGTTTAATTCAATGAGTTCTTGAATCAATTAAAACAAAAAGAATTTTTATACTTGAGATTATACTTGAGATTTCATCTTGAGATTTCAAAAAGAATTTTTACACTCATTTGATAATCAATCTTGAAACATGTCTTGACATCAAATCAATTCTATTCAAGTCACATTTATATTTAAATTTATTTGGGACGAGTTTTAAAGTCTATCAGAACATTTTTCTGATTTTTGTATCGCTCCCGAGCCGACTCAAGGTTTTCCGAGTCGACTCCCCAAATATCTGTTTTCAATGTTGTCCTGAGTCGACACTTGAGTTTTCAAGAGTCGACCCTGAACCTTCACGAGCCGACTCATGACTGTGCGAGCCGACTCGACTCAGACGGCAGAAGGCTCATTTTTGAGCACTTCTCGAGTCGACTCCCCGCATATCTTGAGTCGACCCCTGAAAGTTAGGTGTTTCTGGAATCGAGTGTTCGAGCCGACTCACACAGTGCTCGAGTCGACTCCTAGAAATCTGGGCGCGATTTTTCACGATGACACATCAGCTCCAACGGTAAGATTTTTAAATAACGGCTATTTTTCTTTGTCTCTAACGGATATATTTTGCAGAATCTATAAATAGAGGAGCTCTTTTCAAATCAAACAGAGAATACAAGAGAGAAAAGAATATCTTTCAAAAAGAGGAAAAAACAGAGCTTTATTGGAAAAATCTTCTAGTTCAAAATAGAGTGATTCAAAAGGAGTGAAATCAAAGAGGAAGTTTCGTCTGCTCCAGATCATCAATCCACAAGAGTCAAAAGAAAATCCAAAGCTTTCAAAGATCAAATCGAAGGATTTTCAACATTCAACAAAAGGAGAAAAAGCTTCATCTCAACTCCAAAGTTTTCAAACGGTCAAGAATCTTGCTGAGGCCTGATTCAATACTTCAAGAGGAGTTAAAGAGGAGAAGGAAGAAAGCCAAAGCCACAACCATCTGCAATCTTATCAGGCTTTTCTAACCCTTTTTATACTTTATTTGTATATTTGCTCAAGGGGAGCTTTCTATATTTAAACTCTGTTTTTTGGTTGTTTGCTGATTCAATCAGTGGATTGAATCAGTGGAGGTTATTATACCTCGTTGCAAGCCGGAGTGCTTGTGTTGGGTTAGTTGTGAGCCCGTGAAAAAACGTGTAGGGTTTTGTGCTGGTGAGCCCGTGTAAAACCGGCTGGGTTCGTTGTGATCCCGGAAAACAACAAGTTTGAGTTGTGAGCTTGTAAAACAACTCGGCTGTAATCGAGAGATTATAGTGTGGACCCAAGTGAATCTTGGGAGTGGACGTAGGTGTTGGTTGCACCGAACCACTATAAAATTATCTTGTGTTTGCCGTGCTATATTTTCTCTCTCTCTATCTCTCTTTATTATTTGCTTGTGTATTGATTAAAGTTAGCCTCACTTGCACATTTGCTAACTAATCAACTAAAGTTAAAAAGACTTAAATTTTTAAGAACCCAATTCACCCCCCCCCTCTTGGGTTGCCATCTGGGCCAACAATTGGTATCAGAGCAAGTGCTCATTTAGAATTTGATCTCACGATCAAGGGCTAAAGATCCTTATGGCAACACAAAGTGGTTCATGTTTTGCTGAAGGTCATTCTACGAATCGACCTCCTTTATTTAATGGAACCAACTATTCATATTGGAAAGCTAGAATGAGAATATTCATTCAAGCTTCTGACTATGAATTGTGGGGAGTAATAACTAATGGACCTAGTACACCCACACACTTAGTTGAAGGCACTATTGTTCCTAAGCCCGAAAGGGATTGGAATGATAATGATAGAAGAATGGCTCAATTAAATGCTAAAGCCATTAACATTTTATATTGTTCCTTAGACTCTAATGAATTCAACCGAATCTCAACATGTAATTCCGCAAAAGAAATTTGGGATAGGTTGGAAATAACACATGAAGGAACAAACCAAGTTAAGGAATCAAAAATAAACATTTTGGTTCATAAATATGAATTGTTTACAATGGAACAAACTGAAACCATCACATGCATGTTCACTAGATTCACTGATATTGTGAATGGTTTAAAAGTCTTGGAGAATTTATTCTAATGCTGACCTTGTGCGCAAAATTCTTAGGTCACTACCAAGATCGTGGGAAGCGAAAGTCACTGCTATCCAAGAAGCAAAGGACCTCAATGCATTACCTTTAGAGGAGCTTCTAGGATCCCTAATGACCCACGAGCTGACAATGAAGCAGCATGTTGAGGAGGAAACAAAAAGAAGAAAACACTTGCCCTCAAAACTGCAGAAATGGAAGAGAGCAGCAGTGAAAGTAATGATGAAGATGATGATGAAACTGCTCTCTTGGCCAAAAAATTCAGAAAGTTTATGAGAAAAAGGCCCTTCCATAAAAAGAAATTTGGAGCAAGAATTAATGGAGAAAAAGAAAAAAAGGACAAGGAGAAAGAAAAAGAGAAAGAGCCCTTAGTATGTTATGAGTGTAAAAAGCCAGGGCACTTTAGATATGATTGTCCTTTGCTGAAAAAGGCCTACAAGAAAAAGAAGAAAGCATACATGGCAACATGGTCTGATGAATCTTCCTCGTCGGAAGAAGAAGAACAAAAGGAAGTTGCCAATATCTGTTTCATGGCCAACAACGACGACAACGACAATGAGGAATGTCTTGTAGCCAAAAGATCAAAGAAAAAGTGGTATCTTGATAGTGGCTGCTCAAGACATATGACGGGTGACAAAGAGGAATTCATCACCCTAGAAGAAAAGAAAGGTGGAGTTGTGACGTTTGGCGATAACGGTAAAGGTCAAATTATGGGCCTTGGTAAAGTTCGCATAACTCCATCTATATTTATTGATAATGTACTTTATGTTGATGGTTTAAAGCACAATTTAATTAGTATAAGCCAACTATGTGATAAGAACTTTAATGTTTCATTTAAATCTTCTATTTGCATAGTATCTGATTCCATTAATGATAGCATTGTTTTTACTGGTTATAGACATGGCAATGTGTACTTAGTTGACTTAGACAAATTATCTGAAAGTAATCATTGCCTAATTGCTGACAATGCTAACATAAATGATATTGGATGGTTATGGCATCGTAGATTAGGTCATGCAAGCACACACCTTATTTCAAAACTAATTAAAATGGATTTAGTTAAAGGTTTACCTAAACTAGATTTTGAAAATAACAAAATCTGTGATGCATGTCAATTTGGAAAACAAACTAGAAGTTCTTTCAAATCTAAAAATGTTGTTTCAACTTCTAGGCTTTAGAGCTACTTCACATGGACCTTTTTGGACCAACTAGAACCACAAGTCTAGGAGGAAAGAAATATGGTCTAGTGATTGTAGATGATTATTCTAGATATACTTGGGTAATGTTTTTAGCTCACAAAGATGAGACTTTCTCGATATTCCTGAAATTCTTCAAGAAAGTCACAAATGAGAAAAACACTACCATAGTATCTCTAAGAAGTGATCATGGAACTGAATTTGAAAATCACTTATTTGAAAGTTTTTGTTCTGAAAATGGAATTAATCATAACTTTTCAGCCCCTAGGACTCCACAACAAAATGGTGTAGTTGAAAGAAAAAATAGAACCTTAGAAGACATGGCCCGTACCATGCTATGCGAAAGCAACTTACCAAAGTATTTTTGGGCGGAAGCAATTAACACAGCATGTTACATCTTAAATAGAGCTTAATAAGACCAATATTAAAGAAAACACCTTATGAATTATGGAATGAAAGAAAACCAAATATAAAATACTTTCATGCATTTGGATGTAAATGTTTCATTCATAATAATGGTAAAAACAACTTAGGAAAATTTGATGCTAAATCTGATGAAGGAATTTTTCTAGGTTATTCAACGACTAGTAAGGCATATAGAATCTTTAACAAGAAAACCTTAATAGTAGAAGAATCCATACATGTAGTTTTTGATGAATCTTTAGCAACTGGATCTGAAAAGATTGATGATGAGGAAGATACAAACATAATTGAAAAAGATCTTGAAAAACTTAATATTGAAGTATCTTCTGATCATGAACAAGAGGCTAAAGATGATGATTCACATAAGGTCGATGATGTTAATAATGATCATAATGATATAGATCTTCCAAGAGATTGGAGATATGCTTATAGTCATCCTAAGGAATTGATTATAGGTGATCCTTCTCAAGGAATAAGAACTAGATCATTTATGAGAAATATTAGTAATCATCTTGCATTTGTCTCTCAAATAGAACCTAAAACTATTGAAGAAGCCGAGAAAGATAATAATTGGATGTAGCAATGCAAGAAGAACTAAATCAATTTACTAGAAATAATGTTTGGACACTAGTTGAAAGACCTAAAAATCATTCAGTAATAGGATCAAAATGGGTTTTTAGAAATAAATTAGATGAAAATGGCATAGTAATTAGAAACAAAGCTAGATTAGTTGCAAAAGGATATAATCAAGAGGAAGGTATTGATTTTGATGAAACCTTTGCACCTGTAGCTAGATTGGAAGCCATTAGATTGTTACTTGCATTTGCATGTCATATGAATTTTAACTTATTTCAAATGGATGTTAAAAGTGCATTTTTAAATGGATTTATAAATGAAGAAGTTATGTAGAACAACCACCAGGTTTTGAAGATCATGAATTTTCAAATCACGTTTTTAAATTGCACAAAGCTTTATATGGTTTGAAACAAGCACCTAGAGCTTGGTATGATAGGTTAAGTAAATTCTTAATAGAAAATGATTTTACAAGAGGTAATGTTGATAAAACACTATTTTTGAAAAGAAAAAATAAAGATTTGCTTGTAGTACAAATATACGTAGATGACATTATTTTTGGTGCTACTAACGATTCTCTTTGTCAAGAATTTGCAAAGTTGATGCAGGGAGAATTCGAGATGAGCATGATGGGAGAACTCAACTTCTTCCTTGGACTCCAAATCAAACAATGCAAGGAGGGAATCTTTATCAACCAAACCAAATACACAAGAGAACTACTCAAAAAGTTTGGTATGGAAACAATGAAACCCCTCGGAACTCCAATGAGTCCTTCATGCAAGCTGGACAAAGATGAAGAAGGTAAGAAGGTTGATCAAAAGTATTATCGAGGTATTATCGGATCCCTTCTTTATTTAACAGCAAGTAGACCAGATATTATGTTTTCAGTATGTTTATGTGCTAGATTTCAATCTGAACCTAAAGAATCACATTTAATAGCTGTTAAAAGAATTTTAAGATACTTAAATGGAACGAAAAATGTAGGTTTATGGTATTCTAGAGACTCAACTTTAAACCTAATTGCATATTCGGATTCTGATTATGCTGGATGTAAACTAGATAGAAAAAGCACAAGTGGTGCATGCCATTTCTTAGGAAGTAACTTAATCACATGGTTTAGCAAAAAGCAAAATTCAGTTGCATTATCAACTACTGAAGCTGAATATGTAGCAGCTGGAAGTTGCTGTGCGCAAATCCTATGGATTAAGCGACAACTTGAAGACTATGGTATCACACTTGATAAAACACCCATAAGATGTGATAACACTAGCGCAATCAATTTAACTAAAAATCCGATTCAACACTCAAGGACAAAACACATAGAAATTAGATATCATTTTATAAGGGAACATGTAGCTAATGATGAAATTTGTTTAGATTATGTAAACACTGAAGAACAACTAGCTGACATCTTTACAAAACCTTTAAGCGAAGAAAGATTTTGTTATCTTAGAGGAGAGTTAGGAATTTGTAACCCTTTTGGATAGATTTTGAAACCTCTAAGGAAATATATCTAGAGTTCTTTCAATTTCTCAAAATCTTAAGGAAATTTTATCTAGAACTCATATCAATTTGATCTATCAAAATCCATGATTTTTAATCATACTCAAAGATCAAATCCGGGTTCATTTCAGACACTCTGAAAAATTTTGATTTTTTACTCTGAAATGGTTTCGGAGCCGACTCGAGAGTATCGGAGTCGACTCGAGTTTCTGCTGAAACTCAGGAGTCGACCCCTTCTCTGAGCGAGTCGACTCGAGATCGAGTCTGCGCTCTGTGACTTACCCGAGCCGACTCTATGCTTTGCGCGAGTCGACTCGACGTGGTCCCAAATCGCTTTATTAGGGCACGAGCCGACCCATCGATCGATTCTAATCATTCCAAATCATTTTCAAAACCCTCCAAAACCCTTCAAACCTTCCAAAATCTTCCAAAATCCTTAAACAATCATTCCACTTTGATTCAATGGCCCCCAAAACCCGTGGTGCTAGTAGTAGCGGTGCCGGGATGAAAAGGAAGAAGACCGTGCGTCGACCCGTTCGCGAGCCGACTCCGGACTCTTCGCCTGCTTCCTCTTCGGACGACTCGCCTGCTCCTACTGCCACTACTCCTCAGGTAGATCACCTTGCGAGTAGAGTCATTACTACAGGAAGGAAGTTTGACTTTGATTTGTTTGAGAGAGAGGGATTGCTTGTAGGGTCACAGTTGAAGGAAATGGGATTTGAAAAGATATGCTCCTTAGACTGTCCTACATACCCAGCATTAGTTAAAGAGTTTTATAAAAATTTGACTAGAGGGGACAATGGATTGTCAGCACTGTTAGAGGAGTTGGTTTGAATGTCACTGCCATCATTCTCTCTAAATTATTGGACTTACCCCTATCAGGACCTTCCACTTTTGACCCAGAGGATAGGTCACCTGCCCTCACAAGATTATTGAATAGAAATTTTGAGGGATTTGAAGAAGTTTTTGCCAATCAGCTGCCACTGGACTTGAGATTGCTTCATAACATCTGCAGCAGGATTCTTTTCCCTAAGACAGGCCGTTTTGACTACGTGTCTGAGAGGGATATCTTTGTTATGGATGCTGTAGTTTCAGGCAAGCCAATCAACTTACCCATTATGATATTATGGTATATAGCTGATTGTGGGAGTAAGAGGAAATCCTGTCTTCCCTACGGCATGATCTTGACACAATTATTCAGAAGCCAAGGAATTGAAATTAGTGATAGTGAGCCCAGGAGAAATTTGAGACATACTGACTACTATTCATTGGCCACTATTCACCGCATGGGCTTCAAGAAAGTAATGGTAGTTGGATAAGAAAAGGTCAAGAAGATGTTAGAGCTGAGGAGGACAGAGTTGAAGACATTAGAGCTGAGGTCGAGGTTGGACCTTCTGTTGCTGGACCGTCTGAGGCAGGACCTAGCATGCATTATTCTCCTCCACCTCAGACTTCATCTTCTTCTGTGAGATTTTCAGATGAGCAGTTATGTCAGCTTAGAGCTATGTTTGCAGAATTTGATAATCAAAGAAAAGATGAAATTGGTCAATTAAGAGAAGATATTAGAGAATTAAAGGAAGACATCATTTCAAGACTTGACTTACTTTCATTTTCTGTTGGTACCCATGTGGATTCACTCAATGCTGAGCTTAAGAAGATATTTGAAAGACTTCAAGGGATAGCTGATGGATCCAATGTGTATCTTGATAGAACTAATCAGTTAAGAAGAGATATTGATGCTGCAGTTGATCAGATACAAGTAATTATGAATGACTTTAACAAATCACAAAAGGATGATATCATGGAAGTAATTGGACACTTAAAGAGTATAGTTTTCAAGCGTGTCAAATGATTTTGATACTTATCATAGTTTGTATTTCTAGATTTCCTTACTAGATTGTATCTAGGAAGTTTTGCTTTAATATAACTGTATTTGAACTTTGATGAATTTAAGTTAGTTTAATTTCATTACAATGAGATTGTGTTACATTTTGATGTAATTTGACATACTTTTGAAGTAATGAGAAAAGTTATGTTCATTTCAATTATGAGTACCTTTGAATATCCTTGAATGCTTATGTTTAATTTGATATAATTTTGAATATCTCAATACTCAATTGATAACTTAGATGCTGAATGAATTCGAATGAATTTAATCAAGTTGATGCTCTGATGCATCTCAACCTTTTTGTTGATTACAAAAAAGGGGGAGAGATTTATATGATTTAATCGTATATGCATCATCATATTTAAGAGGAAGAGATTTGTTTAAACCTTATATGCTTTTAATTGCCCTAATTAAATAAGGGGGAGAGAATTAAATAAGAAAAAAAATATATATGTTTCATATAAGGGGAAGAGATAATTTGAATTTCATAAAGAAAAAGGTTTATTTGCTTAAGTTTTTGAAAAAATTTTGAATGAATTATAAAATTGAGGTTCATAGGGGGAGCTACCTCATTGAGGGGGAGCCTTTCCATGAACACAAAAGTTGATTTTGGTATCATAAATTTTTCAATTTATAATGCATATACTCAATGTTTTTGTCATCATCAAAAAGGGGGAGATTGTTGAGAAATTATTGAAACATAATTGCCCCAACTCTATTGATTTTGATGATTTCCAAAAGCCATGAATATATTAATAGAAACAATGAATTATTTATCAAATACCATGAGTTTATTTAAAATGAAAAATATAAACTACCAATGTTTACATTCAATGAGTTCTTGAATCAATTAAAACAAAAGAATTTTTATACTTGAGATTATACTTGAGATTTCATGAATTAAACTTGAGATTTCAAAAAGAATTCTTATACTCATTTGATAATCAATAACTAAATGGAAAATGTCTTGAAATCAAATCAATTCTATTCAAGTCACATTTATATTTAAATTTATTTGGGACGAGTTTTAAAGTCTATCAGAACATTTTTCTGATTTTTGTATCGCTCCCGAGCCGACTCAAGGGTTTCCGAGTCGACTCCCCAAATATCTGTTTTTCAATGTTGTCCTGAGTCGACACTTGAGTTTTCAAGAGTCGACCCCTGAACCTTCGCGAGCCGACTCATGGACTGTGCGAGCCGACTCGACTCAGACGGCAGAAGGCTCATTTTTGAGCACTTCTCGAGTCGACTCCCCGCATATCTCGAGTCGACCCTGAAAGTTAGGTGTTTCTGGAATCGAGTGTTCGAGCCGACTCACACAGTGCTCGAGTCGACTCCAGGAATCTGGGCGCGATTTTTCACGATGACACATCAGCTCCAACGGTAAGATTTTCAAATAACGGCTATTTTTCTTTTCTCTAACGGATATATTTTGCAGAATCTATAAATAGAGGACTCTTTTCAAATCAAACAGAGAATACAAGAGAGAAAAGAATATCTTTCAAAAAGAGGAAAAACAGAGCTTTATTGGAAAAATCTTCTAGTTCAAAATAGAGTGATTCAAAAGGAGTGAAATCAAAGAGGAAGTTTCGTCTGCTCCAGATCATCAATCCACAAGAGTCAAAAGAAAATCCAAAAGCTTTTCAAAGATCAAATCGAAGGATTTTCAACATTCAACAAAAGGAGAAAAAGCTTCATCTCAACTCCAAAGTTTTCAAACGGTCAAGAATCTTGCTGAGGCCTGATTCAATACTTCAAGAGGAGTTAAAGAGGAGAAGGAAGAAAGCCAAAGCCACAACCATCTGCAATCTTATCAGGCTTTTCTAACCCTTTTTATACTTTATTTGTATATTTGCTCAAGGGGAGCGTTTCTATATTTAAACTCTGTTATTTTGGTTGTTTGCTGATTCAATCAGTGGATTGAATCAGTGGAGGTTATTATACCTCGTTGCAAGCCGGAGTGCTTGTGTTGGGTTAGTTGTGAGCCCGTGAAAAACAACGTGTAGGGTTTTGTGCTGGTGAGCCCGTGTAAAACCGGCTGGGTTCGTTGTGATCCCGGGAAAACAACAAGTTTGAGTTGTGAGCTTGTAAAACAACTCGGCTGTAATCGAAGAGATTATAGTGTGGACCCAAGTGAATCTTGGGAGTGGACGTAGGTGTTGGTTGCACCGAACCACTATAAAATTATCTTGTGTTTGCCGTGCTATATTTTCTCTCTCTATCTCTCTTTATTATTTGCTTGTGTATTGATTAAAGTTAGCCTCTCACTTGCACATTTTGCTAACTAATCAACTAAAGTTAAAAAGACTTAAATTTTTAAGAACCCAATTCACCCCCCCCCCCCCCCCCCGTCTTGGGTTGCCATCTGGGCCAACATTATCATAAGTGACAGACACTCGAAAATACATCATGTTAAAAACTTTTTATTATCAGCTCAATTATATATACACATCACTCAAATCAACCCTAAGTATCAACCTGCTCAGATAATATTTTTCATGACATTCCTTAGGCAGATTACAAGATCACATTCACAATCGACATCAAAATCATAAGTATATGCACCATACTTATAATTTTCTCCAAAACATAAGACTTGTATTCATATCTAAATAAGTCTGATACATCACCATATCTCACTGTACACATACACATATGCAAATATACAAATATCACCCCATACTAACTCAATATACATGGCTATCATCTATACACCCTTGCATCCAAGCAAGCTTCACCAGCTAAGGGTCTGATCCTACTTATCCTGTGATCCTGACAGAAATATTCACTGATCTAAAAGTAAATATCAATCATAGATGGGTGAGACCTAAATCCCAGTGACTGGATAACCATCTAACTATGGAGAAATAGAGAACCATAACCTCACATTTTTAACTGTATGCTGATACTATATAGCTTGCATAACTCAAAGTATATTTTTAACCTGATATCAGATAGAGTAAAATGCAGCTTATTCTTCAAATAATATACCAGTACTGAAATACTCTACAATAACTTTTCACTGAAAAATAACTCACTAAGATAAAAATTCATGCATTACAATATGAAGATATACATTCTTTATTTATAGCCTAGACTTTCTTTATAAAATCCTAGATTCCCATCGGGATCTGCTTGCCCACTGGCATCTCATGTAAACTCTCCCTTTTGGGATAACTACTTGGCCCACTGGCCCTTTTTAAATCATAATATATGCTTTTAAATCTCATGATACTAGGCTGTGTGTGTAATGCCTCTGAGAAACCACCCTACAGTCGCCCTCATGTAGGTGTAATCTCATCGGGTGCGTGACTAGCAACAGGATCCCCGCACAAATAGCACCCCTTTCCCGTGCGGTTCACCCGGCAAAGTGCTTGTTCCTTAACCCTGAAACCTCAGGTTTTCTCTTTGCCTCCACGGGCTATATATCTAGTAACCAGCTCCATTGAGCTATGATTCATGCCCCTACGGGCTGCTGACAACCTGCTCCACTGGCCTGGTCAAGCGTGCACTCATCCTTGATTCTGGGGTTCATCATACGATCGAATCGCAAGGAGGTGCCAGCTCAATAGTAGTGTGCAATGCTCATGCTATAGTACAGTCTAAAGGATGATCAGCCCCATAGCTTCTTGATGCTCAGTATGATACATACATCAAAGTATATCATTTGTAAAGCTTTATCATGCAAATATGTCATGTATGCATCAACTGTCCCCTCATCGAAACTCATGCTTATGTCTTTATGCTTAAAACTCATGCTCAAAACTCATGCTTATTTTTTGATGCTTAAAACCCATGCTCAAAACTCATGCTTATTTCTTTATGCTTAAAACTCATGCTCAAAACTCATGTATCAGAATATCATGTACTAGGTTCTCATTTCTCAAATTTGAAACATACACAATACTCTACTAAACATAGAATACCACAACTAGGTATTAGTCTCATTATTCTAGCTCAAATTAACTTCTTATTGCTAGATGAGAAACCCACTCACCTTAGCAGCTTACTCCTCAACTGGTACTCAACTCCGATATTCCGGCTCCTTGGAATAACCCTCTTGACCTGGAGTCAAACACAAACCCCAAGCTTCCCTTTTCCTTCCTCTTTCTTTCTCCTTCTTCTTCCTCTTCCTCTCTTTCTTTCTTTCTTTCTTTCTTTCTCTCTTTCTCTCTTTCTTTCTTTCTTCTTTTCTCTGGCTGAACCCACATTCTCTAATGACTTGGGGACCAAGTCATGGGTAACTTAAGGGCTAAGGCATGCCAAATTTCCTATTTTGCCCTCAAATACTCCTAACGCATGCTTTTTGAAAAACATGTGGCCCATTTATAACCATAATATTTTGCCCTTAGATTTTTTTTAAATTTCCTTTAGCACAATTAGCAATTGACATCGGAGCCTTTTCCAAATTTGCCCCTGATATAGCAATTTTTTTAATCAATTTATAGTCCAAATTATTATGTTTTATTTAAATTGATACTTTTATATAATATTTCTAAGAAAAGACCTCACCAACTTGAAGAGCTCGATTTTAGAAATCTAACGGTTCAAACGGCACTCAAATTGGACTTAAAACGGAATAAATATAAAATTTTCAAGATTTAACCCAGAAAATATGCCGTCTTAAAGTTGGCTCCAACAGATTTAAAGTCGGCTCCAGCAAAAATTAGAGTCGGCTCCTAAAAATTAGAGTTAGCTATAATTATAGCAGAAATGCTAACCTTCTATTTTTTTTACAGGTGTCGACTCTAAAGCATGCCGAAAGTTCAAAACCATGCCAGAGTCGACTCCACTCTAATTAGAGTCGACTCTAACTACTGAAAATATCACTTAAAGGTAAAACTCAAACTAAACTTGATTTTTCTTATGATTTAAGCCTATTAAAACTCAAATCTCTTAGTTTCTTAAATCAAACTCATTAACACTCAAAAATATACTCATTTACCCCATAATTTCTTCCTTTTTACATTTATCAAAAAGCCAACACACCCATACTTCATTGAAACTCTCTAACTTTCATTTCAAATAATAAATGCCATTAATATTACCAATAAATTATAAGGCTTTTAGGATGTTACAGGTTCCCTTTCTGGACAAACTTACCCAGATGGCCCTATTGAACGAGTTCTTCAATAGCTTTTTTTAGCAGGCGATAGTCCTTCGTATCGTGGTCATAGTCATGATGATAGCAGCAGTAAAATTCTTTGCTGCAGGGGGGACCCCTGGCCTCATGGGAGGCGGACATCGGAGATAGGGCTCACCCTCAATCTCCAAAAGAATGTGGGATATTGAGGCGAGAAGCGGGGTGAAGTGTTCTTTGGGAACCAAAGCCCGGGGTCAGTTATCTGGACGATGATGCGGCTCAGACTTTCTTGACCGTGCCCCTGCAGGTTCTGGAGGTGCTGGCTTCTTGTTGGACTCCTTATCGACCTCCCTCCTGGAGAAGTCCACTTCGTTGGCGCGAATATACTTCTGTGCTCGGCTCAGCAATTCGGTGTAAGAGCTGGGAGGCTTCTTGTCCAAGAAATAGGCGAATCGGGAGGGACGAAGTCCCTGCTTCAGGGCTAGAGTGGCCACAGAGTCCTCAAGATTATAGACCTCGAGTGCAGCCTCCTTAAACTGAGCCACGAAGTCCTTCAAGGTTTCGCCACTCCTCTGCTGGATGGCAAACAGGCTATCAGCCACCCCGAAAATCTTTTGGCACGAATCAAAGTGGGCCAAGAAAGATCGCTCCAGCTGTCTGAAAGAGTTGATACTGTGTGGCGGCAAACGGGAATACCACGCACGTGTGGCCTTCCGAAGTGTAGCTGGGAAAGCAACATAAAGGAGAGAATCTGTTGCCCCCTGGATCTGCATGAGGACCTTGTATCTTTCCAGGTAATTTAGGGGGTCTGTGGTGCCGTCGTATGGGTCCAGCTGGGGCAGATGGAACCGGGGTGGTACCGGCTCTTCCATAATACGGCAAGACAGTGGGGAGCAATGGTCGTAGTCCGCCCGTGGGGATTGATAATTCTATGGCTGAGCTCCTCCAGCCGCTGATGGTACTTGTCTAATCGTCACTCGGCCCGGCAAGCGATCCGTCTGTTGGAATCCCCCTTTGAAGATTCAGAGGATGAATAAGGAGGTCGCCAGTGTAGGGAATGCACATGCTCGGGTTCCTTCCCACTATGCCGCTTGGGAAGGCGGTCAGAGTGGTAGGAAGGAGACCGTTGCCGCTTGGAGGTCTCCCGGCGATGAGATTTCGAGGATGCACGGTGGAAGGCCTCCGGAGGGGTCCTGCCACGATGAGACTGGCTAGCTCCATAACCCTCTGCATGGGGCGGAGGGGGCTGAGGTGGCAATGGCATAGTGGTTGAGCACTGTTTCTGCAGTCCCTGAACCACCGCCATCAAATCCTGCTAGGTCAGAGAATCGAGCCGATCATCTTGGCTAAACTGCGGCTGTATAGGGGGCGGAACAGGGAGGTCGGTCTCAAGCGGCTCAACTTGCGGGGGATGCCCCCCAGCTTGACTGGTAGAGGCATCCTACGCACGTGTGATCACCATCTTCTTTCTTGCAAAGATTGAAAGGTTGCAGGTACGTCAAATAAACGTGCTGCAGTCGACGCTTACTGTCCCCCTTCGTGGCGCACCAATCTGTTGCTGCAAATCACTTCTGAAGAGCGTCAAGCAAGAAAAGAACTTTGTGGGTCTTTCGGAAGATGACAAGACTGCCTCCTTTAGCCGGAAACCTGCAACAAAAGTTCTGGACCGGTGGTTCCGGCGGGGACCCTCCGACGCTCAAGTTAGCAGTTTGGAGAACAGCAGTAAAGATGAAATAGTAGAAGTCAATCGTCCCCTCCTCGTTGTGAGTCAAAGTTTTTATATACCTGTTTAATGGTCCCTCTTACCCTTCGTGGATAACCATCGAATCGCGTCTTTCATCAAGATCGGCTCCGTAAGTGGTAGGTGGGCGCATAGCCACTAAACGCGTGCCGTAAATATCAGTAATTACCCATAGTATATCGGTAACCACTCGCAGTCTTGGCAAAGAGTGGGTTAGCGGGTCACGTGGCAGTCTTAGGCGTTTTAGATCAATGAGCCCAATATTCGAGGTTGGTTCCATGGCCGAAACTATAAGCCAAGGGCATGCTGAGGCGAGACTCGAGGCTGAGGCCGAGGCAAGACTCGAGGCCGAGGATGAAGACATGCCAAGGCCGAGGCGGGGCTCAAGGCCGAGGTCGAGGTCGAGGCTAGGCTCAAGGCCGGGGTCGAGGTCGAGGCTAGGCGCAAGGCCAATGTTGAAGCTGAAACGAAGTCCACGACCGAGGCCGAGACCAAGGTGAAGTCCGAGGCCAAAGCCAAGGCCGAGGCTGGGACTAGCTGCCAAATTATTACTTGGCTTCGAGAACCGTGCAGACCGTTACTCCATCGCCTATGGGCGTGATCAGCCACATCATTTACTAATAAAATCATCCGCCTGTTATCCACTTTCAAATGCAAAAGTTTTTTTTTTTTTTGTTCGTTGGAAAGATGTAATAGATGTTTAATTCAGAGCAAGTATAATTCCGTTAGTAAAAATCATATGACTGCTTATAGTTATTTTTTTTGTCTACTCTAAAATTTATCTGCTCTGGACGAAATAATGTCCTATGTTCCTAAGAGTATTGGATGTCATTAGCTCGGGAGTCCAGGTAAGCTTAACCACTTGCTCATCTATCGTCTACCACTTTAGATGGCCTTTTCGATATTGGATGAATGAACAATCCATTCATCCAATGGCTAGCAGCCTTTTCCAAAAGTAGATAGATTTCATTGGATTATATCGCCAGGCATGCTTACAGGCCAACCACTGAATGGGAAACCAGGAAGGGTATGTTGACTGTTTGTGCTGATATGGATTGCCAAATAATCAAATGCTCTGTCCTTGGCTCAGGAGGTATCAGGTCCTCTTGGATAATGTGATCATGTAATGACGCTGACCAATAGTGCAGCCGGTTAACCCACATAGAGTGACAAGGTTCCAGCAACCAGTCCAATCTGATAACCTTAATTTGCCGGTTCATGATTCCACCGAGTCAGTCCCCCCCCCCCCCCGGCCCTGGCTCACCACTAGACATGAAAAAACTTGTGACATTGCAATCATTCTCCCTATAGCTTTATGAATGAACAATCATTCATCCAATCCAATAAATATGCATGAGCTTGCAGAAAACAGGACAAACTTTTAGTTGATGTAATTTAGTTTTTCATGCTTTAAAAGTATAGCTTTTGACATGAAACTACGTTATTTTAACGGTTAAAATTAATTGGTTGATAAGATAGCACGTCAATCATTTCTTTTTTTTGGAGCCAGAAACGAAAATATAGCCGCACAAGCGATTGCAGAAAGATTTTGCCACCTTTTTTATTCTATTTTTTCTTCTTTTCTGAATCTTATTTATTGTTGATTTTTTTTTTTATTATTATTTTATTTAATGAGATGAACGGCTCAGGTTCAGTTTCCTCACGATATACATGAGGTTCTATATTCATGATGAAATTACGGATGATATATTGATAATAATAAATTAATTTAAATTTATTATTTATTTATATATTAAAGTTATAAAATGTATGTTAATATTTTTGTTTATTTACTTATGTATTATATGCTTATAATGTTGTAATTAACATATTTTTTTATTTTTTTTCTATGATTAGGCAAAAGAGTTAGGACGTGAACCAAATCCTATAGAACTTTTTGAGGCTACACACTATAATAATTGCCTTAGGAATTGAGTATATGGATCAGCGATCTAAGGCTGTTGCAGTAAGTATTTACCAAACTCAATAATTCTTCATATTTAAAAATTTGTTTATTCACTTTTTCGATTAATCTCATGTAATTTATATTTTTTGTGTCAAAATTTGTATTGTAGGATCGAGTACAGGCCCTTAATTAGAGAGACTGCTTCTCAGCCAATGGAGGGATCCAAAGAGTCATGTGAGCCAAATTTGAGATAGTTATTTTTAAAAGCGGCTGATGGCCAGAAAAAATAACGCATATACGGAATGGGCATCAAGGCACCATATTTCTATACTGATACCTTCTCATTTCATTTCACTGCCACATCATGAAATATTAGTGCAGAGCAGTTGCGTGCTACTATTATGCAAGAAATGCAGCTGTAAGTTCGGATTATGCTAGAGTCATAGAAGCAGCAGATGCGAGAAGAGATGCGTGAAGAACTTTGACTCAAGATCCGACAGCTGATAGCAGAGATGACTCGTTTTAACCATATTTCAGCTCCAATTCCAAAGAGATCCATCTCATTCTGATAACATGTAGAACCATATTTTAATTACTGAATTTTATGGGATATTTATCATGTTTTGATATTTATTGTAAAAAATTTGTTTGTAAGATATTTTAATATATATTTTATGATTTCTTTTTAAAAATTATTTGTGTTTCAATAAATTAAATTTTAAAATTATAAAAATAAATTAATAATAAAATTAAAAAATATTAGCAATAATTAGCAACGGATAAAAAATCTATTGCTAATTAGCAACGGAATTATATCCTTAATTAGTGATAAAATTATTTTGTCACTAATTAGTAACGAAAATTGTTTCATCGCTAATAAGCAATGAAAATTGTTCCGACCGCTAAGATTAGTGACAAATGATTATTGATGAATTTTAATTTCATCGCTAAATATTTGTGAGAAGCATTTTTAAGATAAATTTTATTCGTTACAATTTCATCTATATAAGATTAAAAAAAATTTATATTTTAGCGATAAATTTTTTCATCACTAAATTTATTTTTTTTTTAATCTGTCGCTAAATTTATTTTTTGCACTAATGGTACAAACAGTCTCAGCCCAAGGTTGGCCAGACTCGGTTTATAGTTTAAAGTACTGCTAAGGTGACATCGGTATGCTTCATTGGTGTACACTGGTGCAATGATCCCGACGTTGATATAGTCCAATGTTGACAATTATAAAGATGAAGTTTTTAAAACCTTCTTTATGATTGATACATGGTTTTGTAACATAATGTTTGGTAACATGATGTTAAATTTATTTTAATATATTATATGATTATTATATAAATATTTATTGTATATCTATATCTATATGTGTATGGATTCTTGCGGAGTTACCAGCTCATATCATATTTATGATATTTTTACAAAGTTTTAGAACATCACTCCGGAGTTTGCATTGAGTGAGGAAGATAGAGTAGAGAGTACGTAGTTGATTGTAGCCTAGTAAATGTGTAATAAATATTCTTTTTTTTATAGTAATGCTGTATATATAATTAAATTTTGATTGAGTCACGATCGATCTATGTAGTTATGATGGTCATCAGATCTTGCATATCGTTATGGTCCCATTTTAAGGGTATATATAGCGGTGTCACGCACCTAATTAAACTATAAGGTAACTCAGTGATTTCCCATTTTAAGGGAAAAACTTTACCATTCACGCTCTTAACATCATGTATCATAATGTAACATCTTATTATATATGTAGCATCCTATATTTCAAAGTGACAAACTTCCCTTCACTCTCTTCTTACATTAAAAAAACAGAACGATATAGCAAACGCTTTAACCCATGAAACGGATTAATTACCATCAAGCGCACACACCTTTATTTCTATTGGTTACGTACGTACGTACGTACGTTCCTATAGGCCCTAAAATCACACACCGTAGAGATGAGCGGGAAGCTTCGGCTCGACTACTGCTTCAAGTGGCACCTTCCTTGGTGTCGAGAGCCCGAAGATCTCCTCCATGTTCAGGTCCTCCACCTTCATCCCATCCGGCAACTTCCACGTAAAACCATGCAGCAGGTTGGCCAGGCTCACCTGTATCACCTTGAGTCCAAGGCTGTACCCGGGGCACATCCTTCTCCCGGACCCAAACGGCAAGAGCTCGAAGTCTTGCCCCTTGACATCTAACGCGCTCCCGATGAACCGCTCCGGCCGGAACTCCTCCGGTGAATCCCATATTTTTGGGTCCCTCCCGATGGTCCACACGTTCACCAAAATACGCGTCCCGGCAGGGATGTCGTAGCCGGCGATGTTGCAGTCTTCACGGGATTGTCGGGGAACGAGCATGGGAGCCACCGGGTGCATCCTCATGGTCTCCTTTACTATAGCGTCGATGTAGGGGAGGTTGTGCACCTCCTTCTCCTCGACCCACCGGTCCCTTCCGATGACCCGGTCGAGCTCCTCGGTGGCCTTCTGGAAGATTTCTGGCCGTTTGAGCAGCTCGGAGATGGCCCATTCCACGGTCACAGCGGAGCTCTCTGTGCCACCAGCGATCAAGTCCTGGACCATATATAAGAGCAAGGAGCTCGTGTTAGGTCCTAGCTACAAGAGCTAAGTCTTAATTGGGAGCTCAATTAATTGAACCGATCTGGTTCTTATTCCGGTCAAAACGTTCGCTATATATGCAATCTTTTGGTTGATGCGAACTTTACATGTTAGCAAAAGACTGTGCGCTTTAGTTGTTCAAAACAAGAAATATATGTTCTTGTGCTAGCTCAAAAACTGATAAAAAATATGTTCTATTCTAAGATTTGAAATTTACTCTTAAGCTTATAATTAATGAAAATAAAAAAAAAAACTAAATTCATTTATTATGATTGTTTTTGTTCATGATTTTTTTAGTTTGATAATATGTTATTTAAATATATTATGCAATATCTTTTTCCTTGTAGAAAATGACGTGTGGAGATATTGTGGCAGGTGATGCATGCTTGTGGTGGGCCAACTCATCATCATCAATCAAAGGATGACAATTACACTTTTCAAATATCCTAAGAAACGACAAGCATTATATTTTTTTTATTTATTGCACTTCAAAACATTATTTTTTATATATAAATCTGTCAAATTTGATGGGATTGAACAAACGTCTTGCACCTCTTTCCTTTTTTTTTTTTTTTCTAGGAAAAGTCTCAGTACACGGCGTGTGATTCATCCGCATATGGGATCGTGCCATGGGTCTACTCATGGGTACCTTTGAGTTCGTTTGGAATGCGTGGCTATTGTTGCACCCATTTACCTATTGACAAGGAGCTGATAGTGGTAGGTAGGCTGTCAAGTGGGTCTCACCCAGGAACAGGATGACCCATATGGGACCGCAGAAGTCCTCGGGTGCCCAGAGGGTTGATATATTGTAACGAAATTTCAAAGTTATCTTAACGATTTCCTAACTAGACTACCACACGGCCCTGGCCAGCAAATTAAATCATACTTCCCTAACAAGGCCAGGTAACAAATCAAAACACCAATCCTTGGGGATGATGCAGTTTGAAACAAGTGGTGTCAGGGGACAGCGGGCCTGGAAAGCCGATCCAATTGTTGGACCTATGCCGACCCCGTTCAGCCAAGCTAGCGTCACTTGACCCACAAAGTTTTGGCTTTTTGCGGGGCCATGCCAGCTTAAAAAATTAATTATCGAGCTATCATATTTAATTATTTAATTGTCCAAAGGCAAGAACGGGAAGCAAAAAAAGGGGAAGCAGTACCTGAGTAAAGGCCTTGACACCGTGCCTCTCAAGCTTGACCTCCAGATTAGGATCGTCGGCGAGCTGCAGAAGAACGTCAACCATGTCGCCGGCCACGAAATTGTCCCCCTCCCTCCGCCGCCTCTCGTTGTGTTCATCGAGCACGTGCTCGAGGAACCTATCGAACTTCTTGCCAATGTTCTTCATCCTCTTGATGTACCCTTGCAGGTCCAAGAAATCCAGCCATGGAATCGAATCTCCAATGTTCATGACACCATTAAGCAAGAAGAGCTCGTCGAGCATCGCCTTGAACTCCTCCGGAGACACGATTGCCCCCTCGGACTTGTCCAAATACTTCTTTCCCAACACCATTCGGCTTATGACGTTGAGACTGACATTAGAGAGCTGGTCCTTGAGGTCAACCGGCCTCCCCGAGGAATTGAACAGGTTCCGGATGAGGTTCTTGACCTCCTCGACTCTTATGTACTCCAAGGAGTCCAGCCTTCTCGCACTGAAGAGCTCCATCACGCACATCTTGCGGGCCTGGCGCCAGTATGGCCCGTACTGGGACCAGGTGATGTCGCAGTAATTGTAGGTGGTGTACTTGCCGGCGGCGGTCTTGGGGCGGCCACAGAAGGTGACATCATGGGTTTTGAGGATGAACTTGGCCATGTCGACGGAGGCGGCGACGAGGACCGGAAAGGATCCGAAGTGAAGGTACATGAGGGGGCCGTACTTTTGCGAGAGGGCGTGGAGGGAGCGGTGGGGGAGGGAGCTGATGAGGTTGAGATTTCCGATGATGGGCCATGGCTTTGGGCCGGGAGGCAGCTTTAATTTCCGGTGCGGTCGACCGAGAAGGGATTTGAGGAGGAGGAGGATGGATGCTAGTATGGCTGCCAGAGATATGACCAGTGATGGTGATTCCATTGGCGTTTGGCAGAGTAATTGGGCGAGCAAGGTGGGGGGGGGATGGTAGTATATAATGCCTAGCTACCACGGATGGTTGTGGGTGGCTTGGGTGGAGGAGCGCAGAGGGGTATTTATAGATGGAGGAAATCGCTGAGTTACCTTTACGTATTTAACGAAGATATATATATATATATTGCTGGATGTTTAATTAAGTAATAGTTATTTGTATCGTTGGGTAGGGACTTTCGTGGGGCCACCTAACCACGCCACATATTTGAAATTTTCTTTTGCTGACGACTGACAGCCAGCATCTACAATTGCGAGGGAAATCCTGATGAACTTCCCCCCACCCAACACATATAATTAATAGCACAAAAACGTTGTTGCTGAAGTAATTAATAGGAGCTACTTTTGTTTTTCCTAGCACGCGTCCGGACCGGTCCATGGGGGAAATGTGCACAGCTTTCAGCCTCCAACAGCATGCCGACCAAGTTTTGGACCACGAATTAATAATGGATCATTTAAAAAAAATTATTTTAAAAATATAAATTATATTTAGTTAATTTTTAGTATTTAAAAATATATTTGATTGATATTTTTAAAAATTATTTTTTTAAAAAATATAGTAATAATTGTATGAGAAAGAAGAAAAAAAAAAGATGAATATGTAAGTTTGAAATGTTTTGAGAAAGAAAGAATAAAATTTGAAGAATATATGAGATGAATAGAAAAAATGTATTTTTAAAAATGATTTAATCAAACGTATTTTTTATCCTATAAATTAATTTTTTTATTTTAAAAAAAAAAATTTAATCTAAATTCGCTGCAAAACGAGTTCTTATATTTTTTTTTTTTTTTTATCCTCAAAGTTATAGATAGAGAGGATAGTTCTGAAAAAATTTAACCAAACGGGATAACTCATATTTAAACATAGATTATCTCTTGAACTTATTTTTAAAAAAATGTAAGAATAACTAAAGTTATTTCTCGATGATAAATTTATTATTTAAAAAAAATTTTTTTTAAAATTATTTCTAAATAAATTATTATATATATTTATTTGAAAATATTTTTTTATGAATCAAACATAGCCTTTGAGTGACGGGTTGACAACCATGTGGCCCTTCATGTTGCTGTTTGTACCAAACCATGAGCTATAGACTCTCTCGTTCCACACTGATACACACGCTTGACGACGACATAAAGTTTTTCCTTTAGAGACTTTGATCGAAGGTGGAGATTTGACTAAATAGCGACGGTCAAAGTCGCCACTTTACTTAAATTAACATCCAAATTACAAGGATGTCCTTGGTGTGACGCGCCAACCAGATTCCAGAGCATGGTCCAGAGCATGGTTTCCTCTTGGCCGAGAGCCGCGTCAACGCGAGAAGGAGCAAGGAAAATGAGGGGGAGGAAGGATGCAAGTTCTGTTCTAGTCGAGTGCTCTTAGCCTTTTGGTTTCATTCTTGCGTACTCACTCCTCTCGACTGAATTATCTCACACGGCTCGAATATCTTCCACTTCAAGGAGGAAAGTTCGTGATGGGTTCAACCAAGCAGTACTGCAGTGGCTTGGATTCATTCCTTCACGTTGGTCGCAGTTTTTCATAGTGGGAACTCTCGTGTCCCACTGATTATGGTGGGTGGTTTTTTAACGTGACTTCGTTGCAAGGACATGTTACGTGAAGTGTTTACATGTGGAAAACTTTGACGAAAGACTCAAAAGTCTTCTATGTTCTGTTGGCTTGTGTGCCTCTAACGTCACTTTCTTAGAGGATTAAATTAAGGTAGTAAGTTAACGATTAGGTGCAAGATGAGCCAAATGAGATGCAAGTGGGTTTAGGTTGACCACGACCTGGCTCTGGCCTTAATTACCTTGTTAATTGTGGTCGTTTTAGGTTATAGATCAAAGCATAATTCTTAGATTTGATCGAGCAGGTGCCTAGCAATTCTTTGGCACAAAGTCACGGAAGTTTCATAGGATATGAATTGTTTCTAGGTCGAGCAAAATTTACGGCGAACGTGCTTAAGAGGAGGCGGATTGTTGGTCCGGTCTCTCAAGGAAATCATCGTCGGCTTTCTGGGCCCATGTGAACAAGTAGGAGGAAGCACTAATCAAGGCGTTCTGTGGGCGCTTAAGTTTTATTTATGAATCAAGCCTATATATTTATCTTTTTTTTAAAAAAAATACATCTGTTATCTGAGTTTTTAAATAATGATTGATATTAGGGATTATTATAATTAAAATCTATATTCACAGAGAATATTTTTAATTTAAATTTTGAAATTAAGTATAATATCAAGACGAATTCTAAAATTTTTTAATTGTTAAACGTAAATCTCTTCATCCGAAGTTAGATAGTATTGCTTTGGTGGTACGTGCATGATTTTGGCATATTAATTATCACGCCGTTTGCATTCCAAGTCGGTGCCACAAGCTCTTTGTTAGAGCTTTAGGTAGTGTTTGAAATAGGGAATAAGAGGGGATATCCTTTGGATATCCCTTCTTATTCCCAAAAGCTATAACTATAAGGGATAGCAGAGAATAAAGTTAACCAAAGGGATAATCTATGGTTAATCATGGTTAACCATGGGATATCCCCTCAATTTATTCCCTAAAGAATGCAGGAATAGCTGGTTATCCCTCCAAATAAGAGTAAAAAAAGGTTATCCTATGGATTTACCTTTTATATTTGATATGATCAATGGGATAGCCAAGGGATATCCCTAGGGATAGCCAGGGGATAAACTCTATCCCGTACACTTATCCATGGATAATATTTTTTCTATCAAACACTACCTTAGTTACAGAAGTGAGGATTTAACGCGACACTCGCTGGAAGTTTGCCGTCCTAAAGAGCATCCAAATTCTCCCTTTTGCTCTTTCTTTCAAAAAAAAAAAAACTTTGATAAATAAAAATAATAATTTCAACTCAAAGATCTTTAAGTTAATTTTATTTCTCAAAAGATTGGTATGAAACTAAAAGTTATTCTTTTTTTTTTTTTTTATCGGCCTACATTAGTTTTTTTATATTTAACAAATCTGCCTGCATGAGATTTCGTATTAAAGTTTTACCTATATTCTTTTCATTCTCTTTCATCTCTAAAAACTTAAAAAAGAAAAAACAACTATATCTACACCTATAATTTTTTTTCTTTTTTATAAATCTTCGTATCCTTACTCTCTCCTTGCTAAATTAGTGGGAGGTTTCTGCCACTTTTTTCTTTATGTCATTTTTTAAACAAAAGTAGAGGAAAAAAGTATTTAAAAAAAAAAGAAAAAAAAGGAGGAGGAAGAGAGAATTGAAAAGAAAAAGAAAAATAAAAATTAAATAAAAAGAAATAAACAAAGTTAAAAGATTTATTTTCAAAATAGAAGAACACTTATGGTGCATATAGTTTTTGAAAATAAATTTTTTTTTTAAAAATAAAAAAACTCTCAAAATATATTTAATGGATAAAAAAATTTAAAAATACAATTCAAAATTGAGAGAAAACTAAAAATAATCTAAAGATATTTTCACAATTTTTTATCAAAACAAAGAAGAAAGTAAAAAAAAAAACCTAATTTCTATCACTTTATTTTTTATTTTTAAAATTGAAACATGAAATTTATCATAAAAAACTTTCATTACACTATTTTTACTTTTTATTTTTGAAAATAACTTTTTGGGAACCTAAGATATTTTTTTAAAGTAATAATATATATTAATTATAAGAATAAATATAGATATTATATTATATTATTTATTATAAATATAATGTTAACATTTTATATATATATACTAATAGCAATATAATATTAATATATATTAATATAAATTTTAATAATATATTATTATTTGTATTATATTACATATAAAAATATGTAATTTTATAAAATATACTATATAATATATTATATTAAATATGATACTATATTACTTTTATTTTTTAGTTATTCTTTAAAGACATTATTTATGATGAAATAAAAAATAATTTTTATTTTGCTTACCAAACTTTAAAAAAAACAGAAATTTTTTTTTTTTTTTCACTTGCAAAACGCATCTTTCAAAGACCCCGCGCCAACGCCACCAGCGTGGCTGCCCGTCCTCTGCCAGCTGCCTACCAGAGAGCATCGTCTAGCCTTCGTCTTCTCCGGCAGACCACCGCTAGGATTTTTCCTGCATCGAAAAACCACCATTTGGATCTAGCTGTCGGCACCGCCCGCTGGCGTTCAACGATCTCCACGGCCAACCCCAAGCTACTCCGGCCACCGCCTCAGCCCCTCGATTCGACCTCTACCCTGTCCAGAACAGCGGCCGCTGTTGCCGTGCGTCCATAGTCTTCATGGTTTCTTCTTCCTTTCTGCCCTTCCAACGCCGACAAGCACCGGCCAGCTCTGGTCGGCATCGCCCACTGCCCTGTCAAGGACCTCGTCCCAACGCCTTCAGTGCCGCCACATCAGGCATTGACTTCGATGGACTTCTTCTTCTTCTTCTTTTCCCTCGAAACCCAGCAGCCCAGATCTCGTGCCAAAGCCGCCCACCGTGGGACGTTGTGGGAGGTCCATCGGTCGTCCTCAACCCAACCTCCCGTCGCCACCGCCACCAGAACTCCTGCGGCAGCAGCTTCACAGAGATCTAGGATCGAGCACAAAACAGGGGTGTTTCCCCTGTCCTAGATCGACCTATACACGGGAAAAGCGAAAACGATGACCGGAATAAGATTGGAATAAGGCTCGAATAAATCTAGAATACTCCCGAATAACTCTGGAATAAAATGGAATAATCGTTCCACCTTTTTCTGATCTGAAATAATTTATAAGAAAAGCTCTCTTTAATCAGGATCCTCAAGCGATTGGAGTCGTCGCCAAAATAGGCACATGACATACCCAAGCAGCAATGCTACCAGCACCATCAACTTGAAAATAGTATCATTCAGATGGGGAGCAACAGTTTAATATAGATTAGAGCAGCATATAGATGGAATATTGATCAACATTTGAAGATGGGACAATTCAACCTATTATCTATCGAAATGTCACTCCTATTCTACGGCTACAAGGCAATAAAATTGCAGGAAATCCACAGCCTCCAACAGCTTAATTAAGAAATCCATATCTTGATTATGATATCTACTAAATAGTTCAATTTAAGTATCTAATTTCAAGGCAAGCCAAAGCCTAAAGTTTTCATAAACTGACTTTTATCTACTGAAGGATGCTTAGTTATTATAAATTGATTGATTAAAGAAGCATAGAATTTGTAAAAACAAGCTCAAAAAGAAGCTAAAACTTAGTAGAAGGCAGTTGAATATGCTGCTTATATTATTTGGAACTTATTACTACTCGAGATGCCATATGCGTAAAATTGAAAGGAAATTACCGACCTATTGACTCAGCCAAATACCTCAAAGAGTTTATTTACAAGCCAATTTTTCAACCGAAAAATACTATATTCCAATCTCCTATTCCTACTAAAGTCATGTTTATAATCCTATACCACTAAAGAACTTTAATTTTTACTAAAGCCAAAGTACAGAAGGTTCTTGTATTTATTGAAGAGAAATAAAGGAGAAAACAATAATGATAATAAAATTTAATTAGTTAGAAAATCAAGTTAAGAAAGATAAGAAGAGTTTTATGGTTGAAAAAATAAAAGAAGAACCAAATCCAAACTATTGCAATGTAAAAGAGTCCATCACTAGCTAAGATATACAATGATATTGCTGAAGAAAACTAATAGAAGAGTCTATTAAATCTGCAATAACAGTTGATTAAGTAGCTTACAAAGAAAAAGAAAGGAAGACATTGTGGTAGAGGAATTAACTAAAGGACATATCTTTATTCCCAAAGTGAAGCTAATGAAGAGGAAAAGATTGAAGCTCATAAATATTATTTGATTCATTACAAAAATAAATTTGAAGGCTAATATATTTTATCCCGTGTCAATTCATCTGAAGCTGAATTTTTCAAAATGAAAAAAATTGATGTAGCTAGAGATTCACATGTCTTCCAATGCCCTATGCTAAAGTTGTTAATCCTTAAAAAGAACTTTCATCAAAGAAACTTATACGATAGAGTACCATTGAAACATTGAAAGAAAGAATGATTACAAGCTATTTGAATAAGCTTAAAGAATAATTTTATGAGATTCATATTAAGTTACAATAGTAGGATGAAATATGCTCTAAAAGACCACCATATTAATGCATTCATAAAGAACATATTTAGTTCGAACCGATTCATTCATCAAGAGTTGAATTCTTCATGTTGGGGGAGTTGATGAGGCCTAAAAATATAAGAATAAAGGAATATTGGCTTTCTAAAAAATTTTATAACGAGTGTTTTTAGAAGTTTCTATTTTTATCCTCATCTCTATAAAAGATTTAATTTATTCTTTTTAGAAGCTTTATTTTATTTATGCCAAATCAATTTATAACTCTAATTTGATTATAGTATTTCAACCATAGTTGGATTCTTATTAAGTTAGTTTTTCTTCGTAAATAGGTCCTTAATATATCTATTGAATCAATAAATTAACTTAAAGTTTAGCTCGAAGTAGTTTCTTACTTGAGTGGTGCAAAGCCACAATATTTTCTAAGAGAATGAAGGTATTGAATTAAAAATCTTAAAAAAGTTGATACGAGAGTTCGGTCTGCCTACATCATCCAGCCTGAGAGTATATGTGCTGGAATCTCCTCCTTTCTATGCTTTGTATGCTGTCATGCGGGGACTGTGTGGGGCCAAGATTCTTCTGTAAGATGAGTGCTTTTTTATTTGAGTGGGAGGCCAGCGATGCGATTCCGACGTGGGCTTCTGTCTTATGGCTTGTAGTGGTTGGTACAAGATATGGAGCCAGCATCTTGCGGATTTCAAGTCACTGGATGAAGCTATTCTGATGGAAGAATCAAAAGGAATGCATGAATGAGTATTACTACAAATTCTCGCTCCTTTTAATTTGGCCCTTCGCTCAAATAAAATAGATGCAACTGATTTTTCTTTCTAATGCTCCGATGAAGGGCTCGGTGGATGGAGGCACTGGCTGTGCAATTGGAATACAGATGGATGCGATGGTAAGTTAAAATGGTTGGTACGTGTATTGCATATTACTTAGGATTGTTTTGATATGTTACTAATTCAGAATTTAACTTAAAAACTCTTTTAAACCATCAGCCCAAATTATAATTATCCCTTGATGTTATCATTTCCTTTTTAAATAAGGCTAATAAATAGTCAAATGATAAATGTAAGTTTCTATTCCCACCATGATGTCTAGAGTTGGCTACTTGTTCACAAGTCATTCTCAATGGCATCGACATTTCTCCTACACCCGGGTCTGCGCCATTGAGACATCCATGAGAGCGACGCTTCAGGAGAGTCCAGCGTTGCACGACCTGAACTTAGCCACGTTTCTTTTGTAGTTAGCATCGAGAATCACGTACCAGGATGTACGTATAGACCTAGAATGGCAGCAGTGCAAGAACTCTCTCGCCCAGAATTCTTAGAAACCTGATGGCTGGGATCGGGTCTAGATCAACTTTCCACCATCTTCAATAATAAGATTATGATGATCTTTTTCTCCTTGTCCAGTAGAAGGATGACAGCATCAAGAGGCTTCCTCTCTTAAAACACAACCCTCTACAAATTAAACTAGACGCCATCAATGTTAACTAAGAGGACCATTAATTCTCAACAAAATAGATCTCTTCATCAAGCAACAATGGATAATAACAACATGCAATAAAGGGAAACGTACTCACCTGGATAAAAAACCTATCTAAAATCTTAGATTTGAAGATATTGAGATTCATGAACAGTGATGAAGCTAGCAATTCTTTTTAGAAAAATTAAGTTATATTATAATTTTCGATCGACTTGTACTATAATTTTTCTTTAGAGTGTCAAGAATTAATGCTACTATTTGTTTTACTTAAGCTATATTCTGTTAACATTTTACTAAGGTATTATATAAATAAAAGATGATCATTTATGAAATACCAAATTAAATCAAATAATAAATATATATAGTATATAAATTTTAATTGAACATGAAACTACTTCTTTCTCATAGTATTTAAACTTTTTTTTAAGGGAGAGGGGGCTAGCTTAAGAAAATAAAAACTTTTATTACCTTCACTATTATTACGAAGATCTCTAAATTTGGAAACGGCGAGACGGGGAGGGGGGGTAGTTGGAGGTGTGCTAAGGCTCTCCTACCACAACATGCCTTTGATTTTGACCGCGAACATGGATCTATGCGTTGAAGTCACTATGAACTTCCTAAAAATTAAGAATTAGTTTTTAATCTTAACCAACTTTATGGTAAGTAAATTTTAATCTTTATATCTTTTCAATATAAGCACATGTAGCCTTGGTCCTAAAGTATCATTTGCCATCATGAGAAAGAGAGAGACAAAGAGAGTAAAATCTAGATGAAGAGTTCTAAAGATATATTCTACTTTTGTTGGGTGTACATGTGCCTGGGTTGTGTTTGAAAGATGGAGAGTCAAGGACATGTTCTTGATTTATTATTATTTTTAATATATATTTTTCTCTGTCTTTAATATTTTATTCTAATGTTATTACTTATTTTATATTGGTGTTGCTTGGAACTTAAGCTGATGTGTTTAGTTTACATCGAAAATATGTTGTTCTACATGGTATAAAGATACATACGTTTTGAAATTGATAGTTTGTGTATTCATAGTTAGCATGGTTGAAGAGCTTCTAATAATTGTTGGCATTTCAGTGTAAGTATTTCAACTTTTGTTTTTTGATTTAATAGGTAAATCATCATGACTGATGCTACTGCCTCAGTATGATCGAAGAATTATCAATAATTTATGGTGCTCTAATGCAAGCATTGTACTCTTATTTTTAATGATTTGATAGGTAAATCATCATGAATATGATTACTCTATCTTCCATTGCCAAAGATGACCTAAGTTTAACGAATCCTAGTAGAGCCTCTGCACCTGACAGCGCTATTATGAGAAAAGCCTTAAAAAAACATTTAGGCAGTGTTTGATATGGGGGATAAGGAGGGACATCCCCTGCATATTCCCCCTGGATATTCCTCCTTATCCTCAAATGCTATAGTTAGAGGGGATAGGTCTGAAAAAGTTTAACCAGAGGGGATAACCCATGTTTAACCATGGGTTATCCCCTGGACTTATTCTCTAGTAAACCCAGGAACAACTAAAGTTATCCCTTGATGGCAAACTTGTAATTTTAAAAAGGTGCTTATTCCCTCACCTATCCTCTAGATAAATGCTATCGTGTACATTTATCCAGATAGCTTTTGGGCTATCAAACACTACCTTAAGCTCAAGACCTTCTTTGACCTCACTATCCTCTACAACCATCGTTCAATGTACCCAAGCTCGTGATGATGTTACTTAGCTCCTCCAACTTGGTCATGTTAACTACACTCTTCTTTAGGTAAAGCATGTGATCAAAGAAGTCAGAGCAAGAGCATATGGATCTTCAGCAAACCATAACTATGGATCTATGGCTTATAGATGGTGCCTTCTTTGAAGGCATAGATTACTACTACTGGTATCCTTTTTATTGGGATATGAAGCTCAACATAGAGATTTTGAGTATGTTACAGTTGTGGGGGAATTCTCATATTTTAGGGATGTCGAAGCAATTCTTTATAGCAGAGGAGATAGACCCACACTAGGGTTTGCTCTTTTGCTTTGTTATTTGGGTGATCATTATCTCCTCTCAATCAAAAGGGTTTGTGGGTTACTACGCTCGATGTTTCAGAATGATCCCCTCTTATAGAGATGCATTGAGATAGATTCTGCCTTGAGTAAGAAGATAACCGATAATGATCTTTTATTACTATCAGGGAGAGCTCAGGGAAATTTGTAGTGCCTGAGCCTCATGAGTTGCTCAAGGATCGTGGATTATGTTCTAAAGTATTTGCTTCAGAATAAAAGGATAAGAAAGTTGAGTGTTCATGGATGTGTAAGGCTTAGCATGGAAGGCCTCATAACAACCTGAAGATTGTCCAGTTTTTAGGTATGACCAATTCAGTAACCAAAATATCTCAGATGTTTAAGCTTGTCTATGACGATGGTATAAAGCTTTTGAAATAGAGGATGATGAAAGAGATTGTCACAAAAAAAGGGATCAAACTTAATTTTGATGAGCCTGCTTTCGAGATTCCAGAGGTGAATTCAAACTTGAAACAGAGAAGGAAACAGAGTTAGTTAGTGGTGAACTTATCATTGTATTGGACCCATGAGCTAACCATATTGGATCAGAATAAGAATTTGTCATTGGCAGCAATGACAAGCTCGACAATAATTGTTAGAAAAAGTTTTTAAATAATAAAAATTAAAAAAAAAGGGAACGCCGGCGAGCAAAACGCTCGCGGATGTTCTTTCTGTTGCGTGGACATCCGTTGCCTCAACGGACATTTGTGTGAACGTTGGAAGACCAACGTTTCAGAAACGGCCCAAATAATTTAATTTGTAAGCGTTTTTGACGTAATTTGGGACTAACGGCCATTAGGCCTTTAAGGCCATTATGGGTCGAGCCGTTGGAGCTTTTATGGGCCGAGCCTATAAATAGGCTCAATTCAGATTGAGGCAAGGAATCAATCTAGAATAATTTGGAGTAGCCTATATGATTTGTTTTATCTCATTCTATTTTTATATATTTTATTGATCTTTTGGGCATCTGAAGGTAATCGTTGGGTTTGCACCTCTACACGATCGTGCTCGTAGTAGGAGGATCGGTCGAGCCGGGTCGTTGTACCTTGGGGACAGATCGCCAACAACCTGCACGAAGGGGCGAAAATATGATCCTTAGGGCAGTGTCTAACACGCCTCGGTCCTGGTTTGATCCATCTAATCTTTTGGTTTTACTTTATTTGTATATTTGAATTTCTATAACATATTTCTAGCAATTTTAGAAAGGGATTTTTTGTAAGATCAAAAATATTTTTCCAACAGCTAAGGATCAGATTTTCTTCTTCTCTAGAGATTGCTAGATTTTCATTCCATTTACTCATCCTGCTTTTGCATGAGTTTGCTCAACATATAAAGTTTTTATGCCACTCTGAAATGCATGTGCATTAATGGTGCAAATGTTGCTATGCTAAATTATGATCATCCATTAGGCCCAAGATTTAAGGGGAAAAGATTATGGTTTGAATACTTATAATTTTCCTTGGGCAAAATATTAACATTACTGCAATGCTTTAAGTTATATTTCATAAGTTGATCTTTTTACCATTGGAAGGGATTGTTGTGCTATGTTGCTTTAAAAGAGTTAGTTGATACACGCCATTTTTCTTATTCCTTACTAATTTTTTAAATATATGGTAAAATGAATACTCAGTTTATCTTCACCATCAGACTGTTAAGTGCTCATGCACATACATGGACAGAAATTGGTGTAACAAATCTTGGTTATTAAATAGATTGGACAATCATGGTCATGTACTTAGCCTATAATAAAAGCGATTGTCCAGCTATCTCTGCAATTTGCTATGCAATTGTTTTAGTACAAACAATCATTATTTGGTTTATCTGCTTCATTTGTAGTATCAAATTTTAATACATTTTGATATGCCTCGGCGATATATGGTGAGCATAAAATATACTAAACTGATAAATAAGACATAACAAAAATAATAACATATGACATTGTTGTCTTATTCTAAATGTTAGACACTGTTGAGCTTCCTTTGTCTTCTGAATTGTTAGAGGTTGAAGCTTGGATCTTGGTTTGTGTGCATGTGGTTTGTTCAACATGTCAGAGGCTTCTTTCTATTCATCGAACATTCACATGTTTAATTATATGTATATAAATACATACGCATTTATACATATATGCATATAGGTACACAGATGTGTGCAAATCAGGTGGGGCTTGTCACATCTTAGTGCCCAAGTACATATGTAATATGTATACTTATTCTCTCCTCAAGTTGGTGTAGTAACTAACAAAGCTAACAAATATAAAGCTGAAGTGCTAATCAGAAAATGAATTACTTTGTTCACTGGATAGATAGACAAGGGGTGAAGTCATCAAATAGGTGGTTAACCATTCAGCATGAAAACAAAGCCTTGTTGAAAAACACACATGCTTGCACTTGTGCACATGATATATGCGTGCTTGTATATAGATATATTTTTATATCATTTTATTATTTAACTTTCAAGTGCAGCTACTAGTATATATTTGCATTCTTACATAAATGCAAAAGTTTTTCTGTTCCAGATAAGTGTTTTCTGGTATAGTGATCAATATTTAATATCTCCTTGTTGTGTTGAAGTTGCTAGACAAAAGTGACAGCATTGGGCAAATACTTATTGCTTACCTACTATTGTGAATCTTTTATGTTACCAAATGGCAAAGAATGGATGAACTTGGATGCTGTGACAAGGTATGTCATAAAAATGCTCTATTTTGAGTCTCTTGAATATATATTGCCATGAGATTTAATAAAAGTTTTATAATTTACTCATGACTGTTAGAATATCCAACTTATTGTTTACCTTATATTTGGATATTCAATTCTAATATATCTTTGCCTGATTCTCTTATTGAGGTCTAGTCCAAAAATAATATTATCTCTTTGGAATTTGCCGAGAAGATTTGGGCAGACTAATTAACCAAGGAGTTATCTAGGAATGGAGTCCTAGATTCATCGAGGGGGATGTGGCTTAAGCCCATTATTTGGTCACCAGCAGTGGATACCCAACCTCTGTGATTGAAGATCCCATGAATGAGGTTCAATGTGGTAGAAACAAAGCTGATTGAGTGATCGTGTTAGAGCACAAATCTTTGAAAATTTTTTTATCACATCGAGTGCTCTTATAAAGTGACAAAGTAAATATCTCAGATGTTTTTAGGTATATTAGAGGCATGGAAGGCCTCGTTAACAACCTGAAGATTGTCCAGTTTTTAGGTATTGACCAACTTCAGTAACCAAAATATCTCAGATGTTTAAGCTTGTCTATGACAATGGTATAAAGCTTTTGAGATAGAGGATGATGAAAGAGATTGTCAAAAAAAAAAAGGGATCAAACTAAATTTTGATGAGCCTGCTTTCGAGATTCCAGAGGTGAATTCAAACTTGAAACAGAGAAGGAAACAGAGTTAGTTAGTGGTGAACTTATCATTGGATAGGACCCATGAGCTAACCATATTGGATCAGAATAAGAATTTGTCATTGGCAGCAATGACAAGCTCGACAATAATAATTAAGAATTAGTTTTTAATTTTAACAGACTTTATTCTTTGATAGTAATGATTAGTTTTAATCTTAATAAACTTTGCAGTAAGTAAATTTTATATTAGTGAGTAAGGACTAGAATTTAAAGATAATGATGGAATCGTGGCTTGTTGTGGTCCGGATTAATTAGTTTCATACCATTAATTATGAATAGATTTATCCCATCGGTGGTAGCATCAACTGCGCTAGCAAGTCAACTTAAGTAAGCTAACCTCATATAAACTTGAGTGACATTGCGGACCTTAGATAGCGATGAGATGAAATTGCGACGGATAAAATTTCTGCTTTAATTCTTCACGTTCGTGTCAGTTTTTCATTGCAGGAGCTCTCTTGTGTCCCACAGATTATATGGTGGGTGGTTATTGGTTAAACGTGAACTTCGTTGCAAGGACCTGTTACCTGTCAAGGGCTTTAACATGGGACTGAAGTCTTCATCATGTTTGTTGGCTCGCGTGACTTGTCTAACATCTGATTCTTAACGGACTAACTTGAGGTGATGATTACGTCTAAGATAAGCAACATGAGATGTACGTGGTTGTTGGATTGACCAGGACCTGGCTATGTGCAATTCTGGCCTTGGCTTGTTAATTGTGGTCGGTATAAGTTCCAGAAGCATGGGGCTCAGATTTGATCGACCATGTGTCTAGCAATTTTTTGGCACAAAAATCACAGAAGTTTCAAAGGATATGATCGAATTGTTTCTAGGTCGAAAAATTTTCGGCGAACATGATTGAGAGGAGGCCGATTCTGAGTCCAGCCTCTTAAAGCCCTGTCACTTAATTTTCTCAGCCAAAAGTGAACAAATTAATAGGAGCAGGCACATCTCACGTGATCGATCCAGGCGTGCTGCAGGCACTTTTGTTTTTATTTGTGAATCAGCCTATATATTTATCTTTTTTATAAAAAAAAATGGTTATTACCTTATTTTTAAATAAGCCTAATAATGGTTAAATGATAAATGCCAGTTTTTATTCCCATATTATTTATGGTTACGTACTTGGCGAAGTCGCAAGTCATTCTCGATAGCACTACCCGCACGACTTTTTTCCGGCGAAATTTCTCCTACACGCGCTACATGACCACCGTTGAGACATCTATGAGAACTACGCTTCTTGAGAGTTCAGCCTTCCACCCATAGACACGTTTCTTTTGCAGTGGAGTATCGAGTGGGTGTAGTAGCTCCGTTTCATGACCCGAATTATTCTAATAATTGAAAGCCAAGCCCCATGTGGCATGTGAGAATGCGTCCCTCTGCATTCAACGTCTTGCGTAGTTTTTCATTAAATGATCGGACTCTATGACGCGTGAATGCACTGTTACTCTTTTGAAATAGGCCTCCTATCAAATGCGACACCACACGATCACGTAGGTGGCATGAAATTTATATATAGGCAGCTTTCCAATGCATATGCATCAGTTTTTCTTGAAGTAAAGAACATATCTAATCCCTACACTTTAAAAATCATTTTACTTTCATTCTTATACTGCATAAAGTTTTTAAAATATTCTTATTCATTAATTTTTATTATAATTTGGTCTCTATCATTAACAGATGCTGATGGTGTATGATTGCTAGATTGACGTGGCGAATTGATATTAGATGGTATCCTACGTAGCAAATTGGGATGAGGCATTTGGATCGGGTTAGATCCGGACAACTTATAATTTCTTCCTTTCTAAACCCTAAGTTGCGTTTGGTGCATCGACAGTAATCCTGAATGGTAATGTAGATTATCTACAAGATAGATTACCACTTGATAGGTTACTTGTAATGTTGATTATTGTGTTTGATATACACAAGTAATGCAATAGCAATATTGATTACTATGTTTGGTATGACAAATAGATTACCAGTCATATAACATTAAATTAATCTCCAAATATCCTTAAATTAAATTTATTAAAATTTTATATAATATTATATTTTTAATTTTTAAAAAATATATTTATAAATGATAATGTTTAAAAAAATTATATTTATAATATTTAAAGAGACCAGTAAGGATGTTGGAGGCCACCGATCGAAAAAAATTTTGCGGCATGCCATGAGGCCGCTGGGCGATAGAGATCCGCAGCTTGACTCCACGGAAGAGGATATGGCTCAGGACCTTCGACCTGAAGGTTCTAGCGAGGTTGTTAGAGGAGGATGGAAGTAGAGAGCTATAAAAAAAGGTAATTTTATCAAAAAGTAATTTATCGGATTACCAATCTCTGGTAATGCGGATAACCATCCTTTTTGAGGTAATCTGGATTACCTCATGAGAGATAATCCAAATTATCACTATAGGATAGATTGTCATTCAAAATATATACCAAATATAATTATGTGGTGGGGCCCATTTAAATTATTGATAATTTGGATAGATTACTTGCTACCAAACGTGTAAATGATTAATTCGATCCGAACGACTAACCTTCTCCTCCATGTAACTTACCTCCTCCTCCTTGTAACTTACCTCCTCCCTCTCACTAAAGAGGACTGAGTCATAGGGATGGCAATGGCCCAAGGATAGCCGGAGGTGGCCTCTACTAGTCTCCATTCCTGTTGAAAAAACTTTTCAGTTCCTCGCCCTGTAAACCGTTATAGTTAATGGGACGGGGATGGGGATACCCGGTCAGATAAACGAGTACCCACTGAGTACTTATTTTTGACTGTTTACATAAAAAAATTTATTTTATTAACTTATAATTTACTGAAAGCTTAAAAATACTAATAAAAAGTTCTGGCTTTGATGTTCAATGTAGTTGCATGAAAGAAGAGAACAAACAGAAAATTCAAATATATTTTATTAGGTTTTTTAGTATATATCTTTTATTTATTTTAAATTTTTAATATTTATATATATATATATATATATATATATATATATATATATATATATATATATATATATTACATATATTATATTAAAGCTAACGAGGATGAAAATGGGGGGTTTCGACTGGTTAGAAATGGTACCGACTGAATAAATGGCAAACGAAAAAAAAATTATCATCCCTACTCCTTCCTACTAAATATTGATCAAAACTCTTAACCCTAGCCTATGGCCCTTCTACATGGCCTACCACCCCAATCCCTTCTTCTCCCTGACCCTAGCCCACTGCTCGCAATCCCTTTTTTCTCTTATCCATGGCCCATCGCTCCCAATCTCCTTTCTCCTTAACCCTAGCTCATCGCCCCCAATTCCTTTTCTCTCTTTCTCTCTAGCCCGCAGCCCCTAATCCTCTCACCTCCTTTGAATCGTAACCCTATTGCAATATCCACCCATTGCCCAAAGCTACCATCATCTTTAGTTATGTGGAGTTGCCTAACCATCATCTCTAGCCCCAATGACAATGAGAACAAGAGAGGGCATTGTTTGTCCTTGCCTCCTCCCTCACCGACATCGACTCATCCTTCGATTGAGGTAATATTCTAACCTATTTAACTCAATTATGTTGTGTTATCAAAGAGGAGTCCATTATTGTTTAAATATCAAACGGTTGGGACATCCCACAAGATTGAAAAAAAATAAACAATAATGTAAGTATAAACAATTATGTACATAAATAAGTTAAGTATATGCACAATTGGCACCTCTGTTACGATAACATGCATATATTTGCAATAAGTAGGGCCTACTCTATTGTTTAGTTCCATAAAATTAGGACATCGCATGATAGTTGTTCTCCTTTGATTTCTTCTATTTATTAGCAAATATGTGCATGTAGGTATGCAAGTATAGATACATGTTAGTATCTAATTATGTTTGTACACATGCACATAAAATATATAGATACATATGTAGGTATATAAGCATTGATACATGTAGGTATCTAATTATGTTTGTACACATGCACATAAAATAGATAGATTGTCTGTGTAGGCTGAGGCATGAGGCATATTAAATACAGGGACATAATCTTCAACATTCTTAATTACAAATTGCAAAGCGTCATTAATTGTTGTTTAGTTTATTTTAGATATCAATATAATAGAATCTCTATGAATATATATCCTCTAGTCAAAAACCATTGGAACTGCATCAGTTTTTAGTTGTATGTTTGCCTCGATGCTTATAGATGAGGCCTGCATGCCAGATGCAAGCCACCGATTGGCTTAAATGCATGCCATCTAAAAGGTCTATGTTAAGGACAACAACTTGCCGCCATCGATATTGATACAAAAAATAACATATTTTTCATAGCATATACTATTGCAGAAGTTAAAACTAAAGATTCATAGGGATTTTTTTAGAGCAACTTACACAGGAAATTGGGCCCATTAGAGAGCATGGCTAGACATTTATCATCGACTAACAAACGGTAAGGTATGCCTTACTTATGATTTATATTTTTTGGCGTTAGTTCATAATATCATGTGACAATTGTAACTAATTCATGGCTGTGCTTATGTTATTAGAGATTGATTCTAGTGATTGAGTCAATAGTGCTTGATGCAGATGATAGATTCTGTAGGCACCTAAATGGATACTTCAAGGCCCGATTTAAAGGCCTTGTACTGAAGGAACTTGTACGAAATGTTGCATAAGATGCTACTTATCTTGATTTTGAGGCTGAAATGAAGACAATTAAGACCCTTGATGCAAATGCCTATAATTGGTTGATGGGGATTCCAACAGAGTACAAGAGTAGGCATGAATTCAGCACCAGGTTGAAGTGTGATCTTCTATTGAACAATTTCTGTGAAAGCTTCAATGTTGAGATGGTAGGTGTAAGGGACAAAACTATTTTTTTTTTTTTTTTGGTACAAGCGGATAATCATACTAATCTAGTATGAATTATCCCAGATATGTCAGAATACAAAATTTGCTGTAATACAGAGGGGCAGGGATCACCCAGCCGCCAAATCCAACCAGCAGCATGCTGAGCCACAAATGCTGCTATCCAATCGGCCACCGAGTTGGCTTCACGGTAGATATGACGAATCCGGACAGAACCAACTCTCTGTAAAATAGACCATGTGTCCCTGAGAATAGGAATACTGGGGCCATTGAAAATATTCTCCTTTCTCAGCCATCGGATAACCGTCATCGAATCACCCTCGATAACGAGACGATGAGTATGGAAGTGCTGAGAGGCATAAGAAATACCTGCCCAAGCTGCATAAAGTTCAATCATAGGGACAGAGGAATCAAGGGTACCAAAACCACCCGCAGCCAGCATATCACCCTGAGGACCACGAATAATAAACGCAGACCCAGCAGCTCTGCCACGGACACTCCCATCGAAGTTGATTTTGATAAACCCTGGTGGGGGGGGCTCCCAGGAAATGAAAACCGTATGCCGGTTCGCTGCCGAAGCAGCAGGGGAACCCCAGAGGCCAGAGGATTCAAGACCAACAACATGAAAAGCTTGGGCATAATCCAGACAAAGATCTGATCCTTCTAACAAGCCGATGTGGAGTGGTAACATCATCAGAGAAGATGAGGTGGTTCCTCGATATCCAAATCTGATAAGCCGTGATCGCCCAGAGACCTTGTTTATGCTGGGAAGCCCTCCGGAGATCAAGAAAGAAGAGGGAACATAGGGATCCCGAACCACCCACATTATAGGAGTAACCCATCATCTGCCAAATCAACCTGGCTCGTGGACATATGAAGATCACATGATCCGTAGTCTCATCCTCCAATCCACACAGAGAGCAAGACGGCTGGATAGGCATACCCCTACGGGAAAGCATGACACTCGTCGGAAGACAGTCCCAAAGAAGCTTCCAGATGAATACCTGGACCCGGGGGAGAGTAGGAAGCGACCAGATCCAAGCAGCATCCTTCGTGACCAGGGGCTGGGGCCTGAAAACCTTCATAAGATCCCTAAGAGGGGCTTTGGAAAGACAGGATCTCTGCCAAACTCTAGCATCCGTCGAAGGTCCGGAGGTGAGAGGAATAGATAAAATCCGCCGAGAGAGCTCATCACCAAAGAACCTGACCACTCTATCGGTATCCCAAGAAGGGGGATCTAAAGAAATCAAATCCCTAACCTTCATCTTGGAGGGGACATCAATGTTGATAAAAGAAGGCCACTGAGAAAGAGGGAGCTCAGATATCCAGGAGTCCTGAATCACATCAACAGAATGACCATCTCCAATCATCCATGTAGTTCTCTTCAGAATAGACTCACCATAATGACATACCTCCTTCCAAAAGAAGGAGCACCCCCTGGGCGGCCCAATACACTCCCCAGGCTTCCATTCACCATACCTCGCCCGCATAAGAGAACTCCACATACATTGCGGCTCCAGAAGGAAACAAGAAGCATGTCTGGCCAAGAGGGCTTGCCGTCTGATCCTCAGAGATTGGATCCCGAGACCACCTTCCTGAATAGGCATACATATCATATCCCAGGATAATAGATGAGTGTCGTGCCCATCTTGCATGGAGGCCCAAAGGAAGTCTCTGAAGATTCTCTCAATCCTCCGAAGGCAAGTAATAGGGATGGCCGCATTCGAAAGCAAATAGAGAGGCAGAGAGGAAAGAACCGATCGAATAATGGTGACTCTGGCCATCATAGATAGGCCGGTAACCTGCCATCCCTCAATACGCTGACGAACCCTCCTCTCTAAATCAGCAAAGTCAGAGCAACGAGGACGTCTACCGGTCATGGGAATCCCCAGATACATAAACGGTCAGTCTGAGTAGAGATACCCAGCAAAGAGATAATGGCTGCTTTAATAGACCTGGAAGTCTTCGGGCTAAAGCAGATGGAAGATTTAAGATAATTGACCTTCTGACCCGAGGCCTGGCAATACCGCTGCAGAATAGAATCAACAGAAACCGCATTTTCAATAGAGGCCTGACCCAGGATAATGCAGTCGTCAGCAAACATGAGATGAGAGACAGAAGGACCGCCAACCCCATCCATAAAAGGGACAATCGCCCGATCACATTGAGCCTGATAAAAAGCTCGGAAAGATCGTCCGCGGCCAAAATGAATAACAAGGGGGATAGAGGACAGCCCTGACGTAACCCTACCGAAGACTGG
Organism: Calamus simplicifolius; assembly: GCA_900491605.1. NCBI lineage: Eukaryota > Viridiplantae > Streptophyta > Magnoliopsida > Arecales > Arecaceae > Calamus > Calamus simplicifolius. Next base: position 724,448 of record UESW01004429.1, on the reverse strand, counting down.
AAAAACTCAGTCAAACCCCCGTTAATAACCAAAGCAAAGGAAGGCCTCTGAATACAAGCCATAATCCACTCAATAAACACCCCGTCAAAACCAAACTCCTGAAGAGAGCTTTGAAGAAAAGCCCAACTCAGTCTATCGTAAGCTCTCTCCATGTCAAGTTTGACAGCCATAAGACACCGTCTAGCTGGGGCTCTCTGCAGATCATGCATAAACTCCTGAGTAATAAGGATATTATCCAAAATAGAATGCCCTCTGATGAAAGCCCCCTGTTCAACAGAAATAATACGGGGAATCACCTCGCAGAGACGGCTAGCAAGAAGGCGGGCACAGACCTTATATAAAGTAGTGCATAAGCTGATTGGCCTGAAGTGCTGAGGAATAGAAGCATTAGTGCACTTAGGCACTAAAGTGATAAGAGTCCGTTCCAATCCTTAGGAATGAGTTTAGATTGGAAAACAAACTGGACCGCCATAACAACCTCCTGCCCCACTATATCCCAATAGTGACGGAAAAAGAATGGAGGGAAACCATCAGGCCCCGGAGCCTTATCCGGACCAAGATCCCAAGAGCTCGACGAATCTCCTCCACAGAAATAGGCTTGACCAGCATAGCATTCTCCAGAGGAAACTTTCCTGGAATTATCAACCTGAATAACCGGAGCACCCACAACAGTGGTCTCAGTCCACCTAGAGCGGAAGAAATGGAGAAGCTGGGACCGAATAGATTGAATATCATCCAGGAAATGTCCCTCATCATCGACCAACCTCCGAATCTTGTTAGCAGCCCTCCGACGGAGTGTGACCTGGTGAAAAAATCTGGTATTGCGGTCCCCTTCACAGATCCACTGAATCCTGGATCTCTGCCTCCAAAACACCTCCTGCTGCCGAAGAAGGGAATGGTGCTGAGCAAGATTCTCTCGCAGAAGGGAGAGATCAGAGTCCAAAAGAAGACCGTCGTGGTCCTCCTTAGCCTGAAGAGCACTGATAGTGGCTTCGACCTGCTCCACTTGTCTAACCAGATCCCCAACCTCCTGTTTATTCCATCTAGACAATCTACGGCTGGTCAACAAAAGACGACGAGATAGCCTATAAACAGCATTGCCTCTTACAGGAAGGTGCCAAGTCTGAGAAATGATTGTGCGAGCTGCCGAATGGAATGTCCAAAACCGCTCGAATTTGAATTGCTTTCTCTGATGGAGCTCATCCTCAGTAGATATCAAAATGGGGCAGTGATCAGAGGCGATCCTAGGGAGATGAGTAACAGAAGCTGCCGGGTACATCTGAGTCCACAGAGCCGAGGCAAGAGCTCTGTCCAATCTCTCCCACACACGAGCAGACCCCTGCCGATTATTACACCAAGTAAATTGGGGCCCCGAGTACCCCAAATCCATCAGACCAGAGGAACCAATAAAGGACCTAAATTCATTGATATCAGCTGAGCTAGTAACTCTTCTGCCTCCCCGCTTTTCACTAGCCTCAGTGATACAGTTAAAATCACCAGCAATAATAGAAGGAAGACCTCGATCAAGGAGGGAAAGCAGCTCGGACCAAAGGACCCGTCTCTCCCGGTAGTCCGTACTGGCATAGACTGCCGAAAGGAGCCAGGGATTAGAGGTCCCTTCCTTGACAACAAGGCCAATCTGCTGGTTACAATGATGAAAAGCTTCAATCGTAACAGCTGGATCATGCCAAATGGCCAAAATACCACCAGACATACCCACAGCCTCCACTGCATAAGAGGACCAAGACCGGGCAATCTGTCTCCGGAATCGTAACAAGGTATCCCCCGACAGCCTGGTTTCAAGGAGAACACATATATCAAAATGATGAAGTTGAAGCAATCTACCAAAGGAGGACCGAAATGAGGGCTTACTGCACCTCGAACATTCCATAATAAGATCTTCATAAAACTAACTGGAGGTAGAGGGGGCCCCCCTGGTCCTCATCCATAACATAATCTGAAAGGCGCCCTACAGACGGGGTGCCACCCTCCGAATGTGTGAGCCATGAGTCTGCAGAGTACCTGAGCTAGGTACAGTTTCTACAGACCTGAGGGAATCTACAGTTGATAAGGAGACTAATTCCTGCCCCATAATAGCTACAGTAGTGACCTCACTGCCCAGAGCAACGGCCCGACGACCGGAGGGCTCAGATTTAGTAGGTGAAGAAGGGATAAGGTCCACTTGACATTTGATATTAGAGCTCTTGCCTTTTCCTTTTTTCTTTTCCACTCTAGTGACTGATCTTGGGGGCAGACTATCAACCGGTCTGGCCCGCTTAAGGGGACCCGAACACCCATCCCTGATTTCCACTTGGCCCCCTACATTGGATCCAGATCCCAGAGAGGCAAATGGATTGGGAGTTATATTGAGAGAAAGATCAGGGACTGCTACCTGATTGATATTCTTCTTCCCAGCAGAGGATACCTTGAAACCGGCACGCACCAAGGAAACCGGCACGGCCACTAATCCAGCACTGTTTGTCTCCCCCAGTTGAAATTGAGTAGCCGAGGCACCCAGCAGCGACGCAGGGAGGCGCCTCCGAGCCATCTTCGCCGGAATCTGCCATCCCTCAGACACCTCCAACGAAGAAGAACCGGGTTGAGGGACAGGGCACGGAGAAGAAACAGGGCGAGAAGGCTTCGACACTGAAGGATCAGCTGCCGGGAGGCCTTCAGCACAGACCTCCGTTGACGAACGGCCGCCATCCACGGCCCGAAAACAGGGCCATTGTCATCCTCCTTCGCATCAGACGAAGACGCCAGCGAGCAGGATCTAGACAAATGCAGAGAGCCACACTTGGGACAGATTCCTTCCACCGATTCGAAGATGAATTGCTGCCAAAACGGTCCCTGAGTCCCCTGGATTTGAGTCCCTGGACGCAGTGGGCGAAGAAGATCAACGCGGACGGCCACCCTGGCAAAGCCGCCTCGGTTCTTCATCTGAGTAGCAGAATCAGCTCCGAAAAAGCTCCCGCAGGCTCCGTGATCATCCTAAGAATGTCCTCACACCAGAACTCCATCGGGAGATTAGGCAGTCTCATCCAAATCAAAGCAGAGGAGATGGAGTCAGCAGCCGGGAAGAACTCCGATTTCCAGGCTTCCATCCCAATATCTGGCCATTAACCACCCATGGGCGATTAAGAACCAGCTCACATGCTCCGGGTCTTCAAATCGAAAGATATAGCACCGAAATGAGAGGCAGATTGGGACGATAGAACCCGAGATCCCAGCTCTACGGAATTCCCTGATATAGGCTTCGGCCGGAACCCACCTCATGAAAGAGCGGGCGAGGACTGCCCTGAGCTTCCATTCAGACATTTCATCTTCCAACAGCGTCTCTGGGACTTGGACAACGGCCGGAAAATATGCTTCAAGTGTCGCAACCTCCGCCGGAGAGGGAGACGACGATACCCATTTAAACCCCTGCTCAAATCCCCTTCTGCTCGAAGCCGGACCTCCCGCAGCTCGATCGGAGGCCATAGGGAAAACAGGAGCCTCACCACGAAAGCACGGATGAAGCAAGAAACCCAACCGACGGGGATCGCCGGAGATCAAGCGGAAGAAACGGCCGGATCCCAAATCTTAAAGCAAAGGAAGAGTGCTTTAAGAATCAGGCGCATCAAATTCACTGTAGCAAAACCCCTGTAACTCCGCCACAGCAAAAAGAAGACGCCACACCTATCGGCCAAAACACCACAGCTATCAACGAGGGAGAGCAAGACTTACACGATAGAGCTTTAAAAATCGGGCGCGTCAAATGCACTGTAGCAAAACCCTGTAACTCCGCCACAGCAAAATGAAGACGCCACACCTATCGGCCAAACCACCACAGCTATCGCCGAGGGAGAGCAAGACTTACATGAAACAGCAACGAAAATCGCGCGAAAATCGTGCGAAAATCGCTCGGAAATCGCCAGAGCAACAGTGGAAAAGTCAGCAAAAAGCGGACAAACCTATATTAATAATGCTAGAAGATAACAAGAAAATTCTGATGAAACAATTTAAGATAAATATGAAAAATGCAACCAAATTTGATGGGCCTATATGTTCTAGGATTCAAAAGAAACTCGATAGGAGCAAGACTGAGTTTAGAAACTGTTTGAGATGGCAACTAGGAATGATCAGTTTATAGTAGATCGTACATTTATAGCTGCAATAAGTGGGGCCTTACTAGGATTCCTTGCGCACATGTTGTTTCTGTCATCTGGTATTTGAATAGGAATTCGGAGGAGTATATGCACCCTTCATATCACAAAGAGACTTGTCTTAGGATCTATAGTCTAATAGCGTGCCTTGTTAATGGTTCTAAGTTATGGCCTGTAACGATCCAGGCTCACTGTATAGACCCATTTCGTTATAAAAAAGCAAAACGGACAAAATCCATACCAATTTGGACCACCACAGTCCAAAACAGATTCTATTTGATATTTTGTCCTTTCTTGCTTTACTATAATAAACCACTCGTCCTCTTTTAAATCTCCCAATGTGGGACAATTCACGGGCATCACAATCTACCCTTCCTTAAAGGGACGGCGTCCTCATCGCCAGAGGCAACCATCAGCCGGCAGGATTCTAGAGATGGCCCCCATTAGTTCAAGAGGTGGCTCCCATCTATCCCATGAATGTAGCATTTTGCCCTGTATGACACTTAGCTCATGCACTTCCGATTGGTGCATAGCTCTGATATCATATATAACGATCCGAGCCTACTATATGGACACATTTCGTTACAAGAAAGTAAGATGGATAAAATCCACACCAATTTAGACCACCACAATCCAAAACGAATCCTATTTGATGTTTTATCCTTTCTTGCTTTACTATAATAAACCACTCATCCTCCTTTAAATCTTTCAATGTAGGACAATTCACGGGCATCACAGGCCCAACTATGAGACCCAAAAAGTGCAAGAGGGATATAAATGAGTCTTCTTAATCTCATAAAGTAGTAAGATGCACAATGAAACGAGATGCTCCAAATGCCAATAGTACGGTTATAACTTAGGACATGCAAGGGACTAGTTAGAAGGCAAGCTTCTAGTAGTACAAAGAAAGGCAAACAACCAACTGTAAAGTCACGGGTAAAAACCTTCTCTCGAATCTACAATGTGTTCAACTTGCTACTTTTTTCTTCGCTTGATTTCATGTCTTATGGTAGCATGTCCTAGGGTAGCTACTGCTTAATTTCATTGCCTTCTCTAAACGGATTCTTGGCTACTTTTAGAATTCAGCACACTTTGATACATGGCACTAGCCCCACTTAGCTTGTTGGCACCTGCATTGAGTTATATGAGTATGCTTTTTTCTAAGTCCGCTGGACTTGCTTTTGTTCATTTCAAGTGCAAACCAAGAGGCATCATCAAACTCATATGAGTTTCAAGTCGCAAGGAATAGTCACCCATGTTGAGACACCAACTAAGATGGACCTTATATATGGGTTATGCAACAATCATCATTCTTTGGATATGGATTTATCATTATTTTTTAGTGATTGAAACATAAGACTCGTTAAATGTTTTTGTAGGAGAAGGATCGCAGAAAAAAGTTTGAAAAAAAGAAATCATATCTGCGACATTGAAGGAATACAGCAACTGGTGTCTCCATCAAAGAAGCAAGCACACAATCTAATTAGATGACAAGATCATCTCGCAGGCCATGACAGTTGCTGTTGATGGCTGGATTTATAATGGTTTTCAATACCTGTTTGGACTTGCTATTATAGCTAATGTGGCTGCATTATTGACTTTATTTCTTATTGTGGTTTGCATTTGTCATGGCCGTGGTTTGGACTTGTGGTTGTTCTGGTTTGTTTGTGATGGACTAAATTTAATTAATGTGGTTTGTTTGTCATTGTTTGCATTTGGTGGAATGGTTGATATTGTTTGATTGTCATGGTTTATGTGGTTTGATTCCATGGTATGGACTTACTTTATGGAAATTGGTTGTGATGGTTTGGTAATAGTTTTAACAGTTAAGCATTATTATACTGGTAGGACTATTGATAATTGATAATCTATCTAGAGTTTGGTATTGCTAAACTATTATAGGTAATGTAATGTATGTTGACATTTTCTCATGGTTTTAATGTTGAGCATCTATAGTTGTTTTGTTTTATTAGTTTACAAGTTGTTCACTGTTGCTTTATCTATTTATTTTGTAGTACATCATGCAGGGGCTATTAGGTCATAGTATATAAGAGTTGAACATATTTTTGTGAAATAATAATAGGACTATTAATGCAGAAATAACAGAATCATACTAAGCTTATTTTTAGAAATTTATTTGTGCTTGCCATGATAACAAGAATCTATTTGTGCTTAGTATGATAACAAAATTACCTTATCATCTAGTAGTATACAGTAGAAGCATTGACTCATCTTTGTTTGGGTTTATGTATAGTAAGTAGCATTAGTACCTGTGATGACAATTACATTGGCGCCTTAAGAGAGTTGTACAAAACTTAGAATGTACTGGTTGTAATTAATTTCATTGCATATAAGTTCTTTTATACAAAACAAACACTACATTTCATGCATCATGGAAGGTACTATCCAAGTACATGCTCAATAGTACTGTAACTATAACTAGCTATGAAATGAATATGGTACACTAGTAAAGTTTCTCTCTTGCCTGATATATAGCCAATTCATTATTAAGCCTTGAGGATTTCTTCAAAAATATTGATATTAATTTCATCCCCTAAGAAGTAAAAGTTGGATCATATCAAGCAAAAAATCCACAAGCTTTACTAACTCTATATCATCCATCAGCCTATACTGATGGTCATCCATAAAGTAAATATTTTTACATCTTAGCCACAATGGCACTATGTCCTTATGCTAAGGATATGTGAGGATGAGGATCTTGTAGAAGAAGCCATAGACTATGCAACATAGCAAATATTGTCTGTAATGATGCATGTTTACAGACTAACTTTCAAATTTCAATCCATAAGACTAGTATCTTTTAGTTTAGGCTAAAAAAGGGTGGGCATTTGCTAAAGAAAATATTCACATAATTAATTAGTTATTTAATTATTGCCAAAAAAACATTCACGTGCCAAAACTTTAAGTAACTATTTTGAGAGATTTAATAATGCAGCATTAGGGTATTACTTGATCTAAAATCGGTTGGATACTAAGTGCACTCATCGGATATTAGGGTGTTCAATAGTAAAATAATTGGTGCTAGGGCACTCATCGAACAAGGAATCAGGAGCTCAATGCTAGCCAGAGAAAAGGGGCTGGCCAAAAATTAGGGCACTTACTAGTGAGGCTGGCCATCCTGTTTATCAGGTTGGAGGGTGAATGCTACTCGAACATCATAGATAGAGATGGGGGTAAGTGCTAGCCGAAGAGTTGGGGCACAATACTGGCCATAGAAGGAGGTGGGGTTACTGGCCAGAAAAGGAGACGAAGGTTGCTGGTTAGCTGAAGGAGTTAGGAAGCATAATATTCGAATGGGATAAGAGAAATTAACCAAATAGGGTTTTAACCTCTCCTAATTATTGACTTGATTGCCACGCATGTCCTACATTCAACCCAACATCTAACTCCACATCAGCTCAGCAATTACATCGTTAGCACCTACTAATGGTAGGAACAAATAGTAATGAAAACTAAAGCATAAAAATATCTTTAAAACTTTATATAGTTCAAAAAAAATTTAAAGTATAAAATTTAGATGTGTACTTTTTTTTTTTTTTTTTCTTTTGTTTTTCCAAAGAGAAAGATGTGGCTTGCAGTAGACAGTGAGGTGAAAGGATTGTATGTGTCTCACGTTTAGTTACACTTTGTTGATGGAAAGGGGAGACGCTAGAGTTACGAAGAAAACCCTCTTGTTGAATCAGTGCACGCAAAGATACCAACACATATAGTACATGATATCAGCGCATGCGTATTAGAAACCAGGACATATAGACATGGAATTGCAACGGTGGAAGAAAACTTCTAATGAAAGAATGCGCACACATAAAGGAAGATGCCAGTGCAGATGGTGCATGATATCAATGCCTGTGTATCAAAACCAGGACACATGAGAATGATAGGAACACAAAAATAAAACAATAAAAATGTGGCCTAGAGTTTTTAAGATAGGAAACATCAAAATGTGAGATTGAGTCTAGACCAACTTTCAACCATCTTCAATAATAATAAGATTATAATGATTTTTTTTCTCCTTGTCCAAAGCTAAGGATCACAATACCTCTCCTGAAATACAACACTCCTAAATTAAAACCAGAAACAATCAATATATAAAGAGACAACCACTCTTGACTCGACCAAATAATCACTTCCTCGAGCAACACTGGATGGCAACATATAATAGAGAAGAGTGCACTCACCTAGGCGACGTGAAACCCAATTATGATCTTAGATATGAAAATATCGGGAACCACTTCCATTAAAGGGCCATTATGAATTAAGATAAGTGAACTAGCATTATTATGGCCTTGCACCTATCTGATTGTTCATGAGTATTTTGAAGATTTACCTAAGTCTCATAAGAAGCGGCCTCATTCTCACACTTATATAGGTGGATTCCATCAAGAATATACTAAATAATTAGTACTCCATTCTAAATTAAGAACTATGGATTCATTAAGAGTATTAAGTTCAACCTTTCATTCATTGTAGTAGTATTATCATGAGGGATGGGCATAGATTAAGTAGCCCATAGGCTAAGCCTATATTTTTTAACCCATAGGGTTGGACTAGGCTTAACATTTTGGCCCATTCTCATGCTTGATTTGATTGAGAATATTTTTTTTTTTAGCGCTTCCACATATTTAAAGATTTTTCATATACTTTTAATCTTATTATTGTATCTCGATTAATCAAGTTTAAAAGCTAAGTAATGATGCGAGCATTCTTGGTCTTTCTTTTAATCTTTTTTTGAGCATCCTTAGTTTTGGGAGCTATGACATTTAGAATTCACAACAAGTCTTTGTCTTTGATAAAGACAAAATTAGAATTCCCATAAGGGATAATTTTTGTTATCAAACTTAATGAAATCGATATCCAAATGATCCGTAAAGAATGAATAATTGGATCAAAGCTACCCATTTGACTCAAAAAATGCCAAAAGGAAATTGTTTTACCAAAGATCAAGACTTTTGTGAAAAAAATAAAGGAAATGATGAACCTAGAGCAATGGCTCTGACACATGCTAATTATAGAATTTTACTTGCTATTTTCTCCTTAAATAATGTATACAAAGAATGCATTAGTAATGATAAGCATAATTGTATATGTCCTACAACAGCTATATAAATATGTGTCCATAATCAAGGATGAAATGAAGGAAATGTAGATGAAAGATATTATAAATATTCAAAGATAATGTTAGGATCATAGCTTATTTTAGTCCTGATTTCATCCTATTAATTATGATTAGATTGAACTTATCGGTAGTAGCATTAGCGGTAAAATGTCCACTTAATTAAGCTAAGCTACTATAAACTTGAGTGCTATTTCTCCATCTAAAATGCATCCAAATTACACACCTAATCTGATCATTGTTGTGGACCGTTGATGTAAGATCTTTACATCTATCAATGGTGAATGAAAAGGCTTAAAAATTTAGGAGATGGATTTGGTTGAAATCCTTATCCTGGGAGTGCAGCTTTGCTTATACTTCTTTCAGGCTTTGTTTTTTATTTCTCAAGAAAAAATGCTTCATGTATCAGTGCATACCGATTGTACATACGAAGTGCATCATGATTCAATTGATCATATATATATATATCCTAAAAGCATACGTTCAATGATTATATTTAATATATATTTTATGTACTAAAAGCTGATGTACATAAACTTTTTCTTTCCGAAGTTAAGATCAAACTCCTGTGCACAAAGGCTTTTCCTTCCGAAGTGAAGATCGGACGAAGCAAGCCTGGCCTTAAAATATAGATATGACACCAAAAGACAAGTGTGACCATGCCAACCGCTAAAGTGCATATATAAAGGCATGGTGGTTTGAATCCTTCGAGTGTGGGCAGCTTTTCTAAGCGTGTGATATATGTCACTGCTTTTTGGGTCTCACCCTGCCCATTGGTTTTAGAGAAAATGCTTTATGAATGTGGCTCGTTGCCCATCCACGTCCCTTTTGGTTGGCCATCGTTACATCAGGTACGGAGAAAGATTTTGTCAGCCTTTTAACCTTTTAACCTACTTTATACAACATACATTACATTAAATAAAGTCTCAGTATCACTTTTCACCTTTTAATTCTAAGATATAACACTTAAAGTGACTGCAAAATAAAGCTTGGTCTCGTTACCAGTTTGTGTATCATGGCAACCATCAAATAAAGAACCAGACTCGCCAATCGACAATTAGGGGAACACAGAATTCACCATCTTGATACCTTATTCTCCAAAACGCTGTCGGATTTTCAAAGACATAAATGATTACTTTATGTTTTAATTGGCTACAACAAGAATTGAAAAGCTTGGAGGCAATCCAATCATCATGAAAGACTAATTTATGTTGAGAAACTTCTAAACACCTCCATGGAAAGAGTATCGCTTGCATTCTCAGCTCCATCCCCACCTCATTTCCCCCAGTCCTAGTAGGATTAGGTGGATTGGTGCACAACATAAGAATGATCTGGGATCCTTTCTAGTTCGGTTTAAACATTGTAATTTTGTGATGATGACCATCCATATATTGCAATGGCTCATGATGGGGTCCCATAATGATCGTGAACCATATATATATATATATATATATATATATATGATAGTATGACAAACGTCTCCAATTCAACCATAAAATTAAGGTTGCGTTTGGTGCATCACCAAATAATCCTAAATAGTAATATGAATTACATACGAGATAGATTACCATTTGATAAATTATCAGTAATATTGATTATTGTGTTTGATATACAGGTAATACTACAGTAATATTGATTACCGTATTTGGTATAACAAATGGATTACCAGTCATATAACATCAAATTTCTAAAATACCTTTAAATTAAAGTTATTAAAAATTTATATATTATATATTTGATTTAAAAAATATATATTTATATGATAATGTTTTAAAAAATTATATTTATAAATAATATTCGAAGCGGTCGATGAGGATGCCGAAGGCCATCAATCGAAAGAAGTTATGCGATCGTGGGGCCACGGACGGTGAAGATCTACGATTCAATTTTGCGGAAGAGGGAGTGGCTCGGGATCTTCGACACAAGATTCTAGTAAGATCGGCAGAGGAGAAGATTGAGTAGAGAGCATCAAAAGAAAAAAAAATTTAATAATTTATAAATTATTATATTTTGATAGTATAGAAAACCATTCCTTATAATTATTTAATAAATTTTTTTTAAAATTAGATTATCTGCTATCATAAACAACATAAGACGATCTAAACTCCACAAGAAAAGATGGGTGTCAAGTACTGGGTGTCTCACATGGGCTGCAGGAGTCGTAGAAATTAGGAGGGGAAGTAGCTTTTAGCTTTTTCCTGTCCCTTGCAAGGCAGATTCCCTTGTTTAGAAAAGGGATAGGCAAGCACTCTTTTTGGCACAGAAATTTTGATTTTAAAAGCCTTAAGGTAGTGTTTGAAATAAGAATAAAAGAGATATTCTCTATATCTCTTCTTATTTTAAAAGTTATAACTATAAGGGATAGTTGGAAATAAAGTTAACCAAAAGGGAATAATCCATGGTTAACCGTGGGATATCTTCTCAATTTATTTCCTAAAAAATGCAGGAATAGCTGGTTATCTCTTCAAATAAGAGTAAAAAAAGGTTATCCTATGGATTTACCTTTTTGCATTTGATATGATCAATGGGATAGCCAAGGAATATCCTAGGGATAGTCAAGGGACAAACTATATCTCGTACACTTATTCATGAATAATATTTTTCTATCAAACACTATCTTAGGATGGAAAAATTTTCAAATTTTGAGGTTAAAGGCTAGTTTACTCGTTATTTTGGCCGACTTTTGAGATATAATTTTATTTCTATATATTTTTAGGAAAGGTTGAAGCCAACCTAAGCGCCTCTTATGGACCAACATGAGTCAAGATATTCAGATATTAATTTCTATACGGTTGGATGGATAATTCTGTTCGATTAATGTTGAATCTAGATTCGCTTAGATTCCTGTGTAGCCTAATGGTGCAACAATCTTTAGATAGTCATCATAGCTAAGTTGGTGTGATGCTTTACTTTCTAAAAGATTAAGATTTTGTTTAATTTTTGAGAATGATTTTTATTTTATTTTATTTAATCTTTAAAAAATATATTAATAAATAAAAATAATTATTTTTTTACTTCTTATTTTAATTATAAATAATATGTTTTAAAATATAAGTAAAAAAAAAGAAATACAGCCAACTTCTATATTTTAAACTACAAATTATGTTTAACATCATAATATATAATTTATAATATTATATAATATATATTATATATTATTAATATAGAGTTATATTGTCATAATTAATAATATATATATTGTATATCATAAATATATAATATATATTATATATTTATACATAATAAATAAATATTAATTTAATATTAATTAGATTAATATAAAACTAATAGTCTATATTATACTAAACAATAATACGGTTATTAATATAATATTGATAATATTATATAATTATGATATATTATATATTATTATTTTTTAAAAAATCATTTTAGTTTTCAAAAAAGTTAAAAAATTAAAAGTAAAGTAGTGTAATCAAACATATTTTTTTTAATGAATTTTATGTTTTTAGTTAAAATAAGAAAATAGGAAATAAAAATAATGCTAGATATATCTTTCATTTTACTTTCTTCTTCTTTTAATGAAAAATAATGAAAATATTTTAATTTTTTTTGTTTTTCATTTACATTATATTTGGTAGAAAATTATTTTTAATTTCTCCATCAAATATATTTTATAATTATTTTTTATTTTTATAAAAATAAAAATAAAAAAAATAAGACTGTACTTGAAAACCAACATTCTAACCTTCCCAGAAATCTACGCCTCAAAAACTTTCCGAAGCCAAGCGCATCGCCAGTTCGCCACTGAAGAGAAAACTTAAAAAGAATGTGTACAAAATTTTAAAAGAGCTATGCATTTAAATCAAGTTCATGCCTTTTTGCCTGGCCCTAAGGACCAGCAACTTGAGTGAGTACCTAGCTCTTGAGTCAAAAGGAAGCAGGGGACAGAATGGCTAGCAGACGGTCAAATGGTAATCTTCCTACCTATCATGCCAAGCTATTAACAATTATAGGCCTTATGATGGAAGCAAAGATGGCCTCAAATCCTGACATACCAGTCAACATTTGGATTGAAAATAAGATGGAGAATAAGTGAATAACCCTTTGTTCCTTGTTCTGTTAAATGATCTTTTTAATAGGGTAACCCAACTCCCTCTCCATATCATGCGAGCAGATATCTATCCTACCGGAAAGGTAGTAAGTCTACTAGATAAGGAGTGGAACAGACTTATCCCCTTCCGCATCATAAATTAATTACCATGCTAACTCTCTATTTTTCCTCTTCATTCTAAAAAAAAAGTGAGAGGTTATTTTTCTTTGGAATAAAAAAATAAAAATATCATGAAATTCAAAGCATATTTTTACACTTATCTCACCCCATTTATTTTTTCGATGAAATATCAAATGACACTTATCTCAAGAGTAAGCTCATCATTGACTCTGTGAACAACATGGATCCCTGGCCCCATCCCATTGCCTTTCTTACTTTTTTTTTTTAATATCTAAAAAAAATACTTTAACTACTCTTTTTTATAACAGTTATAATTTCACTATGTGAAAAACATAACAATTGCATTATTCATTAAAAATTACATAAAAAATTTAAATCTCTATAAAAAAATTCCTAACCACACACACACACACACAGATGTATGTTTATATATGTAGTTTTGGAATGAATTTTGTGTGAGGTATATATACTATAGCAACTTGATGTCTAGTCCTTCAATAATTGATTGGATTTTAACAATTAGCTCATATGGCTAACCACCTAACTTTTAGCCCTCTTTTGCACATACATAATTTTTCACAGAACATACTTATTTTGTTACTAAATAATTGAGAGAAACTAAAAATTAAAGAAACTTGGTAGTTGGGATTGATTGTTAATTGGATAGTCAATAGAATTTGGTGATAAAGTTTGATTCACTAAAAGACCAAAAGTTGTATTCATCTATCTACAAACGTTATTTCAATCTTAATAATAAAATATTCAATTTTTTTGAACCTTTCACTTTCACCTTCTTCTTCTTTTTTTCATCTAAATTTTATCAAAGCTGAAGAACCTACCTTGTTTGGGATGGGTTCTTATCAAATTGAGGTAAAATTATCATTCCTACCTTTTGTTAATCAAGTATTTCAATAATAATGTTTTACCATCAAAGAAAGGGAGAGAAGTTGAGGAAAAGAATTGAAGAAACAAGTAGAGGTGATAGGAGGGAAAAAGAAATTGCAATTGAGTTTTTCATAATACTAGTATCCTTGAGAGTGGACCTCCTCAAAAAATAATTATCTACTTTTGCAGTGAAAATATCAGTTCTTACATACCCAATAATGCACTAGATCTCTCCCAAAACTATGGATTACGTTCATGTTTATTTATTCGGTTCATATCACTCCATGTAGATTTTTTTAAGTGACAAAAACATTAAAATAACCATCATTATATCAAGTCAACGGTTGGCTAGCAGTCTAATCAACGTATATCGGTTTCCCATAAATAGATGGCAGTCTAATCAAATGCCGCCTCGCCCGCTCCTATTTTTAGAGTTCAAACCGTGCGAGAATCACGCTTGGGGGACTTCGAGACCGCGCCACAACGGTCTCAAAATTGACGCATCCCACCATAAATAGTAAAATTATTAAAACAACCAATGCGTCAGGTGACAGGACCAGCCACTTGGCCTGTCGTTGGGCACAGATCACTCAAGACACCAGTAGAGCAAACCGTACCGGCCCTCACGTGGCCCAACTTGCACTGCACCGGCTAACTTGGCACCTGGCAATTGGTGGGAAATAGAATCTTAGCCTTTAAAAATACAATAAAAAAATCAAAACCAGCTGTCATCGGATCTCAGTGTTAAATTTTTAAGTTTTAATTTATTTTCAACGCATCAGCTAATCTCGCCTTTAAAAAATTAAGCAAGAAAACTTAGAAACCTCGAGGATTTAGAATAGAAGCGGACCACCTCCCATCCCAAGAAGAAGCTCACGTAGTGGAAATTAATATTTAATGGAAGCGCGTGAAAAAACGAGAAGCAAAATTTATGACGTCAGATAACCAGCTCACGTGGAGAGGACACGTGTCGAGAAATCGGTGCACACTGGCCGAGGGCGTCACACGTCAGGCGTGGACTTTTGCCGTGGGCACCGTTCGCACGCTCTGGTCCACGTCTGGCGGGGCCTCCTCGAAACTTTTTTTTTTTTTTTGCTATTTTCCGGTTTTGCCACCGAGGTCGCTGTTCCTGGTGGGGCCCACGTCGGACAACGAGGATCTCGACTGGTGTTCTCGCGGTACTGCCGGCGGGGGCCACACCAACGTCTCTTGCCGCTGCCGCCGCTTCGCACGATCGCTCCGGATATGAGCGCGAATCTCGAGGCGATCGGCGGGCGCGGGCGCCGGTGCGTGAGAGTCTGCGCCCTCCTTCCCAATCAGACGGCCCAGAAGCATGCTTCCATTGCTTCGCTTAGCATGTCGGGCCAAATTTAGATTTTATGGACCCACTAGTCCGTTATTGATTTCAAAATTGAGGCTCAAATCCGACGACCCAGGTTTAAATTGCGCTTATTAAAGATGGACGAGCTGGCTCGGTGATGCAGGTCAAACTGATTATACAAAACATAGATATTTTCTAAATTTAGTGAGCAAATAGAGCCGACCCGACTTGGCAACCTGGTAAGGTGCACCATGTGACAGCGGAAAAGGTGTTTGCTGCGAGAGACTAGACAGGAAAACATCACGAATGAAAGCTCACTGGCTATCAAACGTTCTGGTCCCCTGATCTTTTTTTTTATTATTTTCCCGCCTGCAACCACAAGCTCCAAATCGCCCTTCCAGGCTCCGGTCCGGTGTCATCGACGGAATTCGAACCTATGCCATTCGTAGGGTACCAACGCCGACCCCACCTTTCGTGAGCGTCACGTGCGTGCCTGCCGCACGGCTCCCCGTCCCTCGCTGCTCCGCGCGCCTCCCCCTCCCCCCCTCCCCCTCGCCTCCACCGCAACGCGGCCCAACGCACCGCACAGAGATAACAGAGGAAGAAATAATAGAGAGAGAGAAAGAGAGAAGCGCTCTGCAACGCCCTCTGCCCGTTGGGACGGACTCCGTACGACCACTCGCAGGCTTTTGTATTACCCTTTTCTTTCATCAATCCCTTTCCTTCCCCCTCTCTGCCCATCTCACCCGCCACGCTAGTATTATTTCAGCGAGGCCGGACAATAAGAACGCTCGAGGCGGGGAGGGCGAAGGGATGGGGGCCTCTTCCCGCGGCCAGGGATGGGGCGGTGACCGCATCGTTGCTGTTCCTCCTGTCCTCCGCCGCGTACCGCATTTATATACCACGCTCCCCCTCTGCCGCGCTCGCAGTCCGTGTTCCCTCCTGCCCCGCGCGCCCAACTTACCGCGGCGCGCAGTAGCATCCCCCCTGTACTATTACTTACCGCTCCTCCTCTGAGTTAAGACTGCTGCTGCTACTACGCTGCCGAGACTTTGGATCCGGTGACTCGCCAGCGATAATGGCGGCCACGGATCCGCGAGCGACGACGACAACACGACACCGCCCAGCCCCAAGTCGCCGCCCAAGTACCCGGACCTCTGCGGCCGCCGACGACTGCAGCTCGAGGTGCAGATCTTGAACCGGGAGATCGGCTTCCTCGAGGTAATCTGGCGTTCTTCTTAGCTTATTTCTTGATCTCGCTTTTTGGGTGTTTGGTTTGATTTCTTGGAGCAGCACGCGGTAATTTGACGAGAAGTGGAGATCTTGAAGCCAGAGTTGTTAGATAGTCCTTTTTGTGTGAGCTCTTCACCGATCCATGGCATCGGTTTCCTGCTTCTAAGCGTGACACTGTCTTAAGAGATTAGCGTCAGTCGTGAAGATAAGTTTCTTTGGTCGAGTGCTTTATATGGCGTCATGTAGTTCATGGAATGAGATGAGACTTGGTCATGATTTTTTAGTGCTACGAAAACAGAGTTGGTTAGCTAGCGCCGGGGGAGAAAGAGTTTGGTAGTAGGTACCAGCATTCTTAGTCTTGAACATGATTTCTTGGTTCATAGTCTTTCATAATCTCTAAGATTGATCAATATTTTATGCAGCGCAAGAAAAGAGAGAGTTTTGTGAGGCAAAGTAGCTCCTTTTGGAGCGTGGTTTCAGTGATGCTGTTGTTCATGAACTGAGGTGGCAGAACAAAGGATTATAAGTGATGAAGGATTGTTATGGTTCAAACTAATTTGAGAAAAAAAAAGTATCTTCATATTATACTTTGTTTACGATCCCTAGAAAGAGATTTAGCATACAATGCAGTAAAGGATATACTTCAAATACGAGGAAGGAAAACAAATTTGAGATTAAAGTTTGCTAAATAATGCGTTTCCGTTTTGGGCACAATACTGATGATGACATTATTCTAAAATAGTGGCGGCAGCTTGAACCACAAAAGTGCATCTATAAATGTAAAACAAACATTCATAACTGTCGATGAAGGGAAAAAGAAGAAGAAGAATTAAATGGATACTCTGTTATTACAGCTGTTATTCATTGTATTCATGTATTGTTCTTACGATGATTCTATTCAAAAACTAGTGCTACAGAGTGAGATTTTATGGACAATAAATTAAATAAAACAACTAATCTGTCAATTTTGAAATGACGCTAGAGATGATTGGATAGACTTCAATATCCAAGCATGAAGGGATTACCTTTTTATTAAAAATAAAAGAAAAAAGAAGGAAAGATATATGCTTGTCCATTATATATCCACAGATTATTTTTGAACAAGAAACCATTACTGCACATTTAAGAGATATACTCATATTTGCAGAGAACTTGAAACATGTCTTCTCAAGGAATTAAGAACTAAATCTATAAGATTTTTGCTTTCATGATCGGTGTATGGCCTTGAAGAATAAAACTATCAACCAATTTTATGAGCATATTCAGAACAAATTTATGTAAAGTGCTGCAATTTTAAGTGATTCTATGAATCATGGGGCTTCCTGATTTTGAATGTCTTCCACAGCTACTGTTTTAAGCATCTTGATTTATTATTCAATGGTAGGAAAATCATTTTGTGTTGACATTTCAAATTCTCACCCTACTCTAACTCCATATTGAGGAGGTTTCCAAGATTTTCCTTGCTCTAGGAAGACTCTTTTCTGTAACATTTTTGTGAATTTTGTTAACTATTTAATGAGGAGATCTTGCCAGATTTCCAGATGGCAAAGGTGTTTAATTTAGTTCCCAAAATCAGGACAAAGGTAACCAAATTCTAGATTTCCCATCTTTGTTTTGCTAATAATAATTTCAACATCTATTCTTAATACTTTGCCTTCAACCATGAAGAATCTTGTTGGCATCCATTGCTGAGGTGAATTAAAAGATGTTGTGGCTCTCTGAAATAAAGTAGAATAAAAACTATTGCTATGTCTCAGCTGCAATCAAACAAATTTCGCTCAACACAGATAAAGAGTGAGGCATTTACTAACTTAAAGAGCAAATAGACAACCAGTAAGGAGGATAACTTAGAGCTATCCCACTGCAGTCGATTAGAAATCCATGTCCAGTAGGGGCGTGATCAGCCAAAAATGATTGTGTGGTCTGAACAGATTCAGCTTGAAATCAATTTCGAGCCCCGTTTCCTATTTTGTTCATGCTTGATTGAGCCTTTCTTCAATCTGACCTAACCATGAACCTGTTTCTAATGTTTTAATTACCTTCTGCCTTCCCAAACTCGAAATCAGGCTCAGAACAGACTTAAATCAAGCACTGTTCAAGCTTGAACTCAGTCATTACAATGATTTCAATTACTATTTGCATGTATGCAAATAGTTTGGGTCCAGGCTGCATCAACTTGTAATTGGACCATAAAATTGTTATCCTATACCTGACCCATTTATAAAATAATAAACCATTTTCATTTTACCTGGACACTCACCCAAGCCAATTGTGACTTCACTTGTTAGCCCAAAAATAAATCCAAAAAAAAAGAAGTGAGGTCAGATTCAGGGGATGTAGGATAGGATGTCCAAGTAAAGTGAGAGAGAGGAAATTAAAGTGAAGAAGAAAATGTAATAACTCTCAGACATGCAGCGTGGTCCACTTTCCTCTGCAATAAATATTTAAAACTTTTTATTAATAACATGGTGTTTTTAATTATCCAAAACAAGCCTCGCCCATGCTCTAGGTTGGATTTAACACCAACTTTTATGATCTTTCCAGATGGAAGTCTTGAAATTTTTTTGTAAGGGAGAACTTTAACAGAAACTGAAAGGAAAGTTGAATAGGAAAAAAAAATCAAGCTACTAATAAAGTAGGATCTCTAGATAATTTCCCTGGTTTGTTACCTTGTTGGATTCTAGGAGTGGCTTCTGGTCAGCTTGTCCCATTTCTTTGTTGTTTGATCATCCATGTACAAAGAGATGGATGGAGGGGTGTCAACTGAGAGAGTTATATCTTTCCCTTATTTAATGGAATGCAGGATCAGAGAGGCTCTAGCCATGACTTTCTATGACTTTTGAATGAAGGAATCCCATGTTGTCGATTAATTCCTTCTTTCTTTGACTGGAAATAATAAATAAACCTTTTCTTAATTCCTTTTTATGCTGGAAGTCTAGTTGTTGGCCAGCTTTTCCAGTGCTTCTTCAACTATATATGATGTAAGAAGGTCCTAGCTGTCTGGACATAAAAACCGAAGTCCATAAGTGGTAGCCATCTTTTCCAGTGTTTTCTGTTCTGAGAGTGAGCTTTATCTGTTCATTATGCTTTGGATAATTTAGATGAAAATATTGGTTTAAATAAATATACAAGTTTCTCTATATTGATCTTGGCTGTCCTTTGGTTAATTTAACAATGCAACATAAGACAACAGTCTAAAGTGAAGATTTATGATCAATGGTCTTCAGTTAATGTTTCTCCCAATGTGTCTGATCAATAGTCTTCAATTAAACTTCCTCCTGATCTTGGGACCCAAGGTGATTGGAGCTTTGACTGGAAACATATTCCCCATTTTATCATGTCCATTCATTGGATATCCAATTTTCCACTGCTGTTGCAGATGGCATCACCATTACGTTTCAAGTAGAGGATTGATTTTTGGAGATTTATCTGTTCATTGAAACTTGTAGCATGCTTTAACTAATAAGAACGCAGTATGTATTTGAACAACAAATTTTGGCATGTTTGGGAACTCTTTAGGCAACATACGGAGTGATATATCTATTTTTTTTTGTCTTAATTTTTTTTAATTAATATTTTGAGGTTATCTGCTGGCTCTCGCACTATATCTGTTCAATTTGAAATAAATATTCTACATTCTCTCTTGCTTGCTTTTTCATTTTTTTATTTTAACATTTGAAAGCACTTGCTGGCTTGTTTGTAATATCTTGCCCTTCTCACCATTTGTAATTTCTTTCATGCACCATTTTCTAAGGATCTTAATGGAAAAAAAGAAAATCAAAGTCTTTCATGCTTGCTTGCTTATTTTATCTTTCTATTGTTGTTACTTCAGAGCTCTTGCTGGCTTGTTTGTAATTCCTTTACCTATTTATGTTTCTCACAACATAATCTTGTAAAGATCTTTTCCGAAGAAATTGCCTGCATGAGGCTTAGTTACTACGTGTACCTGAAATTGAAAGCTAGGAATACTTAATCTTTTTAACTTTTTTGTTTATTTTTGTGTTCTTGATTGGCTTGTATATATGTTAGTGGGTCCTTGTGGGTGTGGATTGTGATAGAGCTATTGTTTCTAGCATGCAGAAGAAAAACTCAGCCTCTAAGATTTTTATATGTTTAAAAAAACAGCAGGTCAATGTTTTTTGTTTCATTCTCTTGATGCATTTACATTTTCTACCTTTAAAATTAACTTTTAATTTGTAAATTTGGGCCATAGGCAGTAAGGAAAGTGGCTTCTCTGGATAGATGAAGTTGGGCTTTGAAGTCATATGCATGTCATGAATTACAACAAAGTAGAATCTACAGTCTTGCTCTACTGTTTGTATTTAATGAAATTACAGGAAATCCATTGTTTCAGGTATTACAGTCATTGCTAGATTTTTCATCTCCTCCAATGGTAGTTACCATGATTTAAGCCCTTCATTTGCACACAAGCCATTTGCCTCCCAAAGAAAGTGTGGTTGTCCACTTTCATCGCTCCAGGTTTTTGATTCATGCAGACAAAGACATACTCTTTAAGTCACCTTTGTGGTCTACTTTTCAAGCAAATCTCAACTTTTAAATGAAAATATATGATTTAAGGTGATAGAACATCATTTTTGTGTTTGTTCTTTTTATAAGCAACAAGATTGTGGGGGAAGAAAGAAAAACGAACAAAATTGAACACCAATACATGGTCTTACAAGTAGGAACAAAGAAGACCTGTCCACGGAAGTCATATGGTCCACCATACTCTCATTCTTGATCTTGAAATTTACATTATCAGACTATCATAATATTTTGATGAACAAATGATTTTCATCAATAGGTCATCCAGAGAAGTAAGATCTATCCTCTTCAAATCTGATCTACATTATTTGAGATCATTAATAAAAATTGTGAATAAGCCCAAAAAATCCTCCTAGGTGCTAATGCTAGTATTTTTCTTTATATTGTTTCTAATTTAGTTGTTAAAAAGAATAAAACTCACTAAAATTTCTTGTTAATCAGGAGGAGCTACATTCATTTGAAGGACTTCAACCTGTCTCAAGATGCTGCAAGGAGTATGCTTCATTAACTTATTTCTTATTTATGTAGTTTCCTGCTTTTTCTAGCCCTTAATATTGGACGCCTTTCAACTTTTTTCTCTAGAGTCTTCAGACTTCAACTGCCTGGTAAATTTGTAAATGTGCAAACTGGAAATTGTATATATGTTTCCTGATTAAATATGCTTAACAATATGAGGTGATAAAAATTCAAATCTGAAACAAGAATGCAGTAAATACTTCGATTGGAGATTAGCTTTCCTTATTCTCAGAAATATATGATGTTTGCTTATTGATTTGATCTATTGATAATTTGACAGTGTCAACGAATTTGTGGGGACAAAACCGGATCCACTAATACCTATGTATAATTCTTCAACCTTGAACTTTATTTTTGACGTTTAAGAATATCGTATCTTTATGGATATTTTTTTCTGCTGAACAGAAGTAGGAAGAGACGCAAGTCTTGTCGCTTTTGGAGGTGGCTTGGGTACTTCCTAAAATCCTCTTTCCCTTTAACTCATTTTGCACTCTGATGCCCTGTTTCATCCATGAATAAAACCTGAATAAGTGTCAAAAATAAGGGGCTTATTCAGCAAAGTGGCATAAGTTATTCTTATTCTTGCTTCATTCATATAGTTTTATTCTGATCAGCACTCAGCAGGTACAACCACCCTTTCCAAATTAAAATATGACACTTGCCGGAAGCCAGAGGTTGATTTTTTTTTTAATATAAATATGTGATGGAATATTTCAGTGTTTTTCCTATTAGTTTCAGCTTATTCCAGGATTCCAACCAAACAAAATTACAGACTTGTTCCTGGGAGAACATGATAAATTAGAATTTAGAAGAATTCACAAATTTATTTGTGTTTTCTTTGTTCAGGCACAAGACAGAGCCTGAAAATTCTGAATATAAAATCTCTTTGTGAGTTACCTTTATGAATTAATAGAGATAGTACATTCATTGAGCTCGAATTAGAAATACAACAAGCAAATCCAAATTTTCGTAAAATATTGAGCTTAGAGTTAAATATTAACTGAGGAAAATGCATTTATTCGAGATGTTCCTATAACATTTGGATCAACCACTTTTATATGAGTTGATGTGTTTGCAACATCTTGTAGGAGGAAGTATTTTCCCACAGTTACTGATCTACAGGATAGCAATTCTATTTTAGCCAATAATCAAACTGCAAAGACATGGCTATCCATTTTGCACAACCTTGTAATTAACTTAGTAGATCTAGTATCTACTTAAACAACATTCTTGTATTGATATTCCTTATCAAAGTGTGCTTCTTAGTATCTATCAAGGTACTAATGGTTGTTTCTGAGGTTAATATTATGATTATGAACCATTGATTATATGATAATTGCTTCTGGAAATTATTCAGTGTTAGCATAATGAGATGCTAAAATTGTTAGTTCGTTAGGGATGGCACATCCTATGAAAAGGCATATGTGCTGTGTAATCATAATAATCTAATTTCTCTCAGCTGTTGGTGTTAGCTTAATGAGTTCTTCACCTTTTCTATTAAGGTTACATCTCCTGTCATTTACAGTTTTCAAATGCTTTGTTTGAAATTATTGCCTTTCCATCTTTAGTTCTTATCTCTGGCAGAAATTCAAAATCTTTACAACAGCCTCCTTAGATCACCACAGAAAATTTTCATATCATCTTAGATAGTTTTTCATCAATTTGTCTTCAACTGGTGCAACTTGTATGTGCTGTGGGACCACCAGAAATGTCCTATGTATATGCATGGTGGACCAAAGTTGTCAATTTCGTTTCGTTTCGGCCGTTTCGGCCGAGACGTTTCGTTTCGGTAGCTTATCCGAAAAGATAAGTACTACGTTTCATTTCGGAAGATTTTTCGGCCGTTTCGGCTTATTTCGGCGTTTTCGGCCGTTTCGGTATGTTCGGCCATTTCGGTAAAATATGTTTGGAGATCAATTTATGATTATTAAACCTTTTAGAACCATTTTAATATATATATATATATATATATATAATATCAAAAAAAATCCTAGTTCCCTATCCCCATTTTAAAAAATATATATAATAACAAAAAATTCTAGTTACCCTATCCTCACGGTCGCATCTCTTAAAAATTCAAACTCTTTATTTTTATATTGTTATTATTATTTATGAAGATATGAATTATGAATAAATTTTTTATTATATAATATCTATATATATATATATATCAAACTCTTAAAAACTTAAACTTTTATTTTTATGTTGTTATTATTATTTATAAAGAATATGAATTATGAATAAATTTTTTTATTATATATATATTCCGAAACAAAGCACCGAAACGGTCTGATACCGAAATATTTCGTTTCATAAGCTAAACCGAAACATAATCCGAAACGAAATTGATAACCTTGTGGTGGACCTATGAATAGGATTTATATATGCTTTGTTGGTTGGTAATAAGAAAAACAGTAGAAAATGTCTGTGCCTATGGGAATAGTTATATATGAGTTGATCCAATTCTTGTTTAGTTACAATTTCTAGAATATATGTGCGTGTGTATGAGAGAGAGTACGTATGTTACATATGTGTATATACATGCGTACATATAAGTAGGTACATAATACCTACATACTCTCCCCTACACACATACGCGCACGCATATGTATGTATATGCATACATATATAAATATACATGCATGTATATACGTACATACATATAAGTAGACATAAAGCCAGGACTAGCCTATGACACCCTCCCCTTGTAATAGTTTTGCTTGGCATATGCAAATTTGACTGGCACAACTCTTCCCCACTTATGACTGTTTCTCTGAAATCTGTTTACCAGCCAGAAGGCTTAATCAAAGCTTTTTACCTGCTCTATTCCCAACAAAATGATGCCTTAAAAGTGCAAGCCTAATTGGCTATTTTCTGGCTCAAACCTGATAAGAGGACAATAGTGGACAGAACAAAGATCATGAAAAATCAAAAGGCTTCAAAATCCTATTTCAAAGGTTTGGAGGTTAGGCATAGATACCAGGTAGGCTGATTTGGAAGTAATAGGTTCAGTAAAGATGGTCCACATTAGACATGTTAAATAAATCAAGATCACAAAAATTTCATGTGTATAGATATCTAAAGAGAGTACATAACTTTAAACTATTTCAAAAACACCTGTGAAAGGTCATTTTAATGGGAATGATGCAAGAAAAAAGGGGTAAACAGAAACCCATGATTAGGAGAACAAAAGGGATTAGGGGAAGGAAGAATAATAGAGCAAAAGAGAGATTAAGATGCAAGAGGAGGGCTCTATTCTCCAAACGTTTTTGACAAATAAAATCATCATGCAGTTTCGCTTTTGCCACCCAACAGTTCAGATCAACAGCCCATATGGCACTATATCTTTCCCTAGTTGGAGTCTTTATGAAGAACACCCGCCCCCCCCCAACCTAACCAACTAGCTTAAAGATTTAAGGATCCTAAACAAATGAAGACACAATATATTTTCATATTTGATATGTTAGATAGCTTTGATGCTCTGGTACACTTGTTGAACTTAGCAAGCCCTCATAACTCCACATGGGCAAGGCCCTTCCCATTGGCTTCTTGTTTGCTTCTTCCGTCCTCCCTCATTTTCATCAAATAAAATTTGACACAGCTGTCTCAATATGCTTTCCATAAATTTAGCACCGGCCAACTGCCCTATGATTCAGTAAAAATAATAAGAGTTACTTGGTAATATTACGCTTGATGTCTTTTATATAAAGGTGCCAGGCATTGAGAAATGATGGTGATGCCATCATGATTAAATGGTTTTGATATAAGGAGTTTCTTAAAACATCATAAAGTGCATTCTTACTATGCACAATCCTTCATGCTTTGACCACATATTCACTTTAGTATCATCTCAACCGAACACTTATGGTGTGCTTAAAATTTATGGTTGTCTGAAATCCTTGACCATGCATCATTTTAGATTTTCTAGGCACCTTATAAATATGACTCGTAACAAATATTTATAATACAAAATATTTATTTTATAAAAAAATATGATTCAGAATAGAGCTAAATAGAGAAAAATGATTCATGTAGTTGACTCCAACTAGTTTGGAATTAAGGCTTTGTTGTTATTGTTGTTGTTGTAAGCACCTTATAAATATTTTACTTTAGTTGTGAAACCTTATCAAATATGTGCCTGATCTTCAACAATCCAACTCTGGTACTATTAGATACCTTCCTTTGTCTTGCTTCACTAATCATAGACACTGCAAATTCTTGAGCTTTTTGGCTTGGATTGAAGAACCAAATCTTTGCCTGTCACCTTCTCCAAACAGGCAGTTCACTTATATAATGGAAAAAAAAAATGGATCAAGGCTAAGCTCAATATTTCTAGAAGTTTTAATGCAACATGGATATCTTTAGCACTGAAGTGATGATGGATGATATGGTTAGCTAATATGTCCTGGACCTATTGGCATCCATAGTTTGAATGAACCAATGTTCTTGCCTTGAGAAATTCTCTTGATTTGATGGCAAGCATAATCATATAGTGGATTTATGCAAGGTGATTCTGATGATATCATTTGGTGGGCTTTTGGTATAGCAGCCATTGTAGAGTTGTGAAATGTGTTGGCTGTAGTTGAAAAACTTGCTTTTTCATTGACGCGTTAAAGTTCTCTCTTAATTTGAGGAATGTTGACCAGATGGTAGATCATCTTGGTATAGAGAAACATTATGGGAGGATCTGAATGTCAAGGACTTACCTTTTGTTCTGCAGTTTTTTCTTCCTTGTTTAAGAAGATTTATATTTATAGTGCATTTATTTAATAGGTTTTGCATCTGCAGAAATAACGGTGTTCAAAATTTTTTTGTTAACATAATGAGTTATAAAGCTTTTTTTTTTAAAAAAAAAAACGTTATACTGATCTATGTGGTGGGTTCATGACTATAGCCACCAGAGGTGGATTGAATGCTTAGTTGGAGATGAGGTAGCACTAGAGGATATGGTGGTAATCAGCCTAAACAAATCCAGCAAGGGGATAAAAATAAGAAAATTCCATAAGTCTTCCAAAAGCCATAATGTGGAATTTTATTTAAAATAATAACTACAATAACAAACCAAAGTATGTTATGCTGCATGTAGATTTCTGTATGTTTAATTGAGTTGTATAATTAAATATGAAAACAAAAATGTCACTTAGTTCAGCTACTAATCAGCGTAATAAATGAAATGTATATGAGATTTAATTAGGTGCTTTATGGTATGAGGTTCATCAAGTGATCTCCTGTAATGGGCCTTTTTGGTGAGTTCCTTCAGGCTAAGTTCATGGACATTGAACTCTACTGATTGATGAGAAATTAGGACATCATGGGACATCCTTCCAACTATGCCCAATAATATCTAGCCAAATGCTCGATCATAAAAGTTTTGATGATAATTTGAATGGGATCACACTGATCTGCAAAATCGTGGATGGAAATAAAGTATCATAATTATAAAAAAAAAAGAAGAAAACTTTGCCATCATTATATTGTCCAAACTCGAAAATTAGCAAAGGATGCTCCTGAGAAAAAAATGAATTTGTGATAAAAACTGTCCCTGCAAACTTCTACTTGATGCTTGCCATACTGAAACATCAAAATAAATCACATTCATTGCTTCCTTAGCGTGGTAGGAGGTTTAGTCCAATCTACACAATTTTCTTCCTCAACCATTGATGAGAAAGCTTGCTCTTCATAGTTGCTGGAGATGTCATGCTCTGAAACCTGACAAGATTCATCATTTTCTAGAGGTTCATATTCATAGCATGCAAGTCGCATCTCTAGATGTTACATTTCTGTTGTCAGGATATCCACCTTGATGTTACACAAGATATGTGATGTTTGAGTCTTTAATACTAATATTTGATGGTAAAGGTATCCGAGGATCAAGCTTAAAGAAGAAGACTGTTTCATGAAGTCCACTCCCAAGAAACTCATTCCATACTGCACTCCTTTCCATATCTCATGCAGTTGGCACGTATTAGTTTGGTTAATAGACATCAAAAGTGGACTTATAGCTACTTGTGTTGTCTCCTGTGAAAAAACAAGGAGGCTTTTTGAAACTTGTCTTGTTGTTGATGATGCGCATGAAGGGTTGGTCAAATGTTCTAATTCAAATTTAATTGAAGTTGTTATTTTGAATGAATTCCTAGTTTTCAGCTCTCCTCCTCTTTCTCCTCCTCCTCCCATCTCCTCTGATGAGTATATCTTGTTATGTGTTCTTGTGCTTCCTTTTTGTATCCAATTAGGTTTTTCTGCTCTCACTCTGTGCTCTTGTGCCAGGTTTGTATATCCAACTATGTATTTGATCCTGAACCATTATAGATTTCTTATTTTATGAGGAGAGTTAGGCACACCAGCCTGAATACATTGCATCAATGTGTTCAAGTTATCTTGGATGCACTGAAAGGAGATTGTCCTTAATTTATACACTTGGATGCCTATATTTCTTGTTTCCTATTGAAAGCTAAAACAATTTTATTAGTGGATATTATGGAATCTTCATTATTTAAATACATTATTCCAGTTAATATTATTTCATAAATATACTAGCTCTCATTCTTGCTCTTATCTTTTTAATGTCAACAAATTATTGAATTACATAATTAGAGCCAGCCATGATAATTAAACTCGCCAAACCAGCATATGATAATGTTGATCATAGGTTTCTATATGCTTAAGGAAAATGGGATTTGCAAAGTAGGATACGAAAGCTTATTTCTATTAGTGAGAAGATTTATTGATAATAAATACATGATTCTAACTGCGATGAGCATATATATCCTTTTCTGCTATGAAAATACGCATTACTGCAGAAACATGCCTTTCTCAGCCAAAAAATTTTGACTGCAGGATTTAACAGTGCAGCTGCTATTCATCAAATATTATGATTATTATACAAATGCAATACATAATATCTTTGTTATCTTCAAATTCTTTTAGGACACTATACTCTTAACCTGTTCATCAAATATTAGGTCAAATAACATATATCCATGATGTGTAGGTTTGATCTGTCCCTGAAAGGTGCTCTTAAAAATAATCAACCTTTTTTACTGCAGTTTGCCATCTTGTGTTTTCACATCATTAACTTGTGTATGATGTGATTAAAGTATTCACATGTATGCTCACATCAGAATGAAAGTAGACTTGTTTCTGTGCAGGTCAAAACTTGCTCTGCTTTTCATGGATATGCTGCTCCTGCTGCAAATGTCCCCACTCAGAGAATTGTAACTGCTGCCGAAGGAACTGCAAATGCTGCCCGGAGAATTGCAGCTGTTGCCCAAGGAGCTGTAGCAGTTGCACAAGAAACTGCGACTGTTGCCCAAGGAACTGCGACTGTTGCCCAGATAACTGCGACTGTTGCCCAAGGAACTGCGACTGTTGTCCCAAGAGCTGTGACTGCTGCACAAAGAACTGCAGCTGTTGCCCCAACAACTGCAGCTGTTGCCCGAAGAACTGCAGTTGTTGCCCAAAGAACTGTGACTGTTGTGCAAAGGACTGCAACTGTTGTCCAAAGAACTGCAGTGTTGCCCAAAGAACTGGAGCTGTTTCGCAACGAACTGCAGTTGGTGCCCCAAGCGCTGCAGGTGCTGTCCAAAGACGTGCAGCTGCTGTCCAAAGACGTGCAGTTGCTTCCCAAAGAGTTGCAGTTGCTGCCCAAAGAACTGCAGCTGTTTCCCGAAGAATTGTAGCTGTGGCCACTGCGAATGTGCATGCAATATGTGCCAATGCTGTGAGGTCCTTGCTGCAGATCATCCTGCAGTTGCTGCAAGGATTTCCTCTGCAAACTACGTTGCAGCTGCCCTGAGGTTTCCTGCTGCAGGCCTCGTTGCAATTGCTTGGGGCTTTCTTGCTTCAGGCCGTGTTGCTGTGATCAGGCCGCTTCATGCTTCAAACCACAATGTTGTAGCTGGACGCTTCCTGCTCCGGACTACGATGCTGTGGCTGGGGTTTTCCTTGCTCCGGACCACGGTGCATCCTTCCAAGCCTCTCCTGCCCGGAGTTTTCCTGTGGCTGCGTCTGGTCCTGCCCAAGATGTACAAAGGTACGCTTACGCCCACGATGCACCAAGCCTTGCTGTATTACCGGATGTCTCTGCTAGGTTAATGGTATTCCCTCTGCGTCAATCTGGTTCTTGGGCATGCCATATTATTCATTGGTGTCTGAATCACAAGATATTCGAGATTAAAATTTTTGTCCGGTTATCAATCTCACAAGTTACACTATAATTTGTTTTCTTTACGGTTTAGACTCCAGGTCCTGAATTTTTGCTGTCCTCTATAAAATGAATAGCCTTTACGTGCCTCAGATTTCCAAGCTAGAAGATTGGCAATGAAGAAAAAGGAAAACAGGACACTATTATCTACGCTAGGTAGCTTGTGACAGATCCATTGCCCATCCGATCAACATAAATGATCTTGAGTTGACAATATTCTGCTTGAGACTTGTTTTAGGTCTCGTGTCTCTATACTTCCGAGGTGCAACTGCTGACAGAGGCAACCTCCCCTATGAATATCATGGCAGTAAGATTGTTTTGCTTCATATTCCTCTGAGGATGGTTGCCCGCTACCTATTAGGATCTGCACTCAAAGGAAACTAAGAATAAAGGAATTATGATCCAGAAAAATCTTAGGAGAAACGTGGATGGATAAAATGCAGAGAGGTTGTCAAGTGGGATATCGTCAAGAGCATTGATAAATAACTTGTTTGAATTTTTTTTTTTTAATTGTAATCAGTGTTCGGGTCTGAACTCGGAATTGTCTATATTGGTCTGACTCACTGTGGACCACGGCGCCCGATGCGGAAATCGGTGATTAGCTGAGCCTCTGAGCAATGGGCAATGTCTCACTGTCATCATCAAACCTGTCTTGTACTGCGCCAATCCCCAACTACCACATCAGCCCGGCATACTGATCAGTGATCCGACATGTGATCGCCAACAATATACGTTCAAAAATCAGAAACGCTGCAGTAATCCTGGGATAGTTTTTCATAAGAATTATTGGTAAATAAAGATCTAAAAAGCTGACCCCCCTGTAGCTAGGACAAGGCTTGATGGACAATTTTTTAGAAGTTGAAGAGGTTGAATCCGTTTTGGAATTTTTAAGAAGTGACCTGGTCGGAAGATGATCACAAAGGAAAAAATCTCCTCCCACTATGTCAATCATGACGAGGATGGTAGAAGAAATTAAGGCATTTTTCAGCTCATTTTTTTTATTATCATTTATAATTTTTTATTTTCTAAAAATAGCTTTTATTTTTACTTTTCAATCTCTAAATAATATGTTAGATGAGTGAAAAATAAAAATTATTTTATATTTCTTATTTTTATTATAAATAATATCTATAAAAAGGATTATTAAAATAATTTAATATATATATAATTATAATATTATGTTATATAATAAAAATAGAGTTGATAACATTCGAATGTAGTCAAGTTCAAGATTTGATCACCTTATCCATCTTTAAATTTATAGAAGTTCTGAAATCATCTTACTTTTTTACTCTTTTCATCTTTGAAATCCATAAATTGTATGAATCTAAGACTAAAAAAAATGATCAATTTAGACTTTACTGTTCAAATATAGCCAAATCTACCTCGTATAATAATATATTATTATATTTATTATGATAAATAATATAATAATATATGATATTATTAATATTTATATAATATAATATTAATTCAATATGTAATATTATAACATTAATAAATTATATATTATAAATAAATTAATACTATTATTTAAAATTATAAATATGTTATAATTTATTATTATATATTAATGATGTAAACTTGGCTACATTGGATCTAATTAAATTCAAGATCCGATACTTTTTCTACCTTTGGATCTATATGAATCCCTAAGTCAACCTAGCTTTTTTGCTTTTTCAATCTTTGAGATTCGTTAACATATGGATTCAAGGTTGAGAGGTATGATCGAATCTAAACTTAGTTATATTCAAATATAGCCAAGCCTAGTTCTACATTAATATATATATTATTTTTTGAAAAGCCATCTTAGGTTTCAAAAAAAAGTTACTTTTAAAATAAAAGTAAAAATAGTGTAACCAAATATATTTTTTAAGATAAATTTTATGTTTTTTTTTTAAAAATAAAAAATAAAAGTAATGTAAATCAGGTCTATCTTTTTTTTTTTTCTCTTTTTGGATGAAAATAGTAAAAATATCTTTGAAATTATTATCAATTGCTATAATAATTATTTATTAAATAAAATATATTTTTAATATAGTTGAATGAAGAAAAAGAATTCTTATAGTCAACTCAATTAGTTTTGGATTAAGGTTTTGTTGTTATTGTAAAATAATTTTTTATTTGCAATTATTTTTGAATTGAATTTTACAAAAACTAAATTTTGAAAAAAATTTATTCAAAGATGTAAAAGTGAAAGTGATGGCTATTATTTATATCAATTGTTTCGATGGAATTTGTTCTCCGACTTGGGTGCGGCTCGCTCCTGGACCTGGGTGACGATCTCTGTCCGGATGAATCTGCAAGATAATCTCCATGCAAGAAGCATTGGGGGTGGCCCTGCGAAAGGTCAGTAGTAATTCTCAGCACTAGATATGAGGAGAAAGCTTCGTAGAAGAGTTCCTCAAGAAATGATCTCTCGAGATATTGAGGATCTGCCTGAGCTTTTTTCGTTCAGAGTGAGCACAAGACCATACCTGAAGCGGCTTTAGGACAAGGTATTTATAGACTATTGAAATGGCGACGATTGATACCTAACTTTTCGGACATGTCTTGGGAAGCTAAAGCTGTTATGATTTGAATCTGGTTGGTTACGGGGCCGTGGGATTCAAATCCTATAAGTTAGAGGATCGATGGCCAAGGAAGCTGATTGTGTTTTAAGATTTGGTTATTTATAGGTACTAAGCTATATTGGCTTTATTGGCTTTTTTTTTCTTAAAAATGCTGAGAACCGACGTGGTCAAAATTTTGCCAAATAATCAGAATTTGAACTATTGTTGATCGTGATCGAAAGGTCATATTTGGATCTTTACTTTTATTTTAGGAGGATTGCTTTGAAATTCGGGTGATTGGAGGCTTTGGCATAGTGTTGGACAATAAGGGTGTTTAAGTTGAAAGAGAAAGTACCTCAACCTGCGGAGGTATGAGGATAGCTCGGTTCTTCGAGGTACGAGGATAGCTCGGTCTTGTTGGGGTATGAGGGAGGTTAGCTTGTTCGAGGTGTAGCAGTTTTGTCTTTTTATGAATGTGACAGCTTTCGAATCAGACATCGAAATTGATTCTAGCCTTTTCGTCGTACGCATGAATATTAACGCAATGATGATTTTACCCCGCATCATATGCCCCCCACTTCCTAGTCCTAGGTTCGGGCATAGGGAGTAGAGTTTCAAATGCTTAGTTTGATTGAAGGGATTTGAATTTGAAAAGGCGTGTAATGATGGACTCATAAATGCCACATCGCCGCTACATTATTTTTCTCGGACGGATGAGGCAGAACTCTCGTTTCTTACAAACAACGGTTGAGGGAATGACATAGCAAGCTTTTGCATCCTTGATGACCTCGAAAGATTTGGAGAGAATCGCCGAAGGTATGGGATTCCTCAGGATATTAGTCTGCAGGTGCCAAAGCCTGAGCAAGGGTTACGGAGCGATTGGAGTCCAAGGTCTTCCTCTATGAGGAGAGTCTAAGAGCGGGTCTCTGGTTTCCCATCCATCCATTGGTGAAAGAAATAATGAGGCTCTATAGAATTTTTCAACGATGGTGGCTCCAAACAGTTGGGCAATATATCGGATTCATATCGATGTGCAGCCGCATTGGGATAACAACGGCGCTTCCCATGTTTGAGTCTGCTACACCTAGTCCTTGGAAAGAATTTTGAATGGCCTTATGTTGGACCCCGAAGGTCGTTCAAGATGATATCGGAAACTCCGTCTTCATAAAGGGATAAGCTTGATTTTTCATCGCCGAAGGGAACATCGACTTTGACTTCCCTCAAATATAGGGGGACTATGTGAAAGATTCAGACGTACACCCATAGCTGTCAAGGCAAGAAGAAGAGGATCTGACCATCCTTCGCAGTGGTCAGATATTCTCTGTTGGTGTTCTCCTAGCTGAGGATGCCCTTTTCAATGCCAGGCTTAGTCCCGTTGATCCTCGGAGTAGGTTTTCATTCCTCTCTTCTGTTGATTGGACCTAGGTGATTTTATAGATGACAAAATGCTTGCTTACTGTATTTATAGCCGATAGGTCGGAGTTTGTGGCCCAGATGAAGGAGGAACTGGGCAAGCGCCGGAGGAAACCCGATTCCGAGGAAAGGCGCAAGCCTAAAAAGAAACCTTGCCTCCCTAAATTGAGCTCAAGGGAGGCAAAGAGGGTTAAGATCAGTCGGCCCTCTTCCACACCAACGAAGAAAAAGGAAGTGTCGGTGGTGAAGGAAAAGTCTACTCCGCTAGAGGAGAGATCGGTGGTAGAGGAAAGGCAAACGACCAAAGAAGGCTGATAACCGAGGGAAGGTCAGTGGCCGAAGAAAGGTCGGTGGCCGAAGGGAGTTTGGGGAAAGGTCGATGAAGCTCCCGGTTCATGGGTAATGGTGATACTGGATGATTCCGAATGAACGCCGCAAGCTAGTCAACCATCTCTCTTTCCGAAGAAAAAGAACATCCTTTTGAGGGGGTTAAGGGTTCAGAGGTGCCTTCAACCCATGAAGGAGGACTCCTAGTGCCAGGACCTTTTATCGAGGAGACAAGGGAGGTCGAAAGAGATACTGAGGCGCAGGTGGAGTCTATTGTTGAAGTGCTCCCTCAGAGGTGCCGAGGGAGGCTGGAGGAGATGCTGAGGTGTGGGGAGAGTCGAGGGAAGTCGAAGAAATGTTCATGGATCAAGAAGAATCCTCGAATGAAGAGGCTACCCAAACCAAGGCTCCTCAGGTCAAAGGGGTCAATCAGGTTGAAGCTACCTAGATCGAGGCCTTGGTCAGAGAAGCCAAATGAGTTGAAACTCCTCGGACCGAGGCTCTTCAGATTAATCCGACTGTTGACTTGCTTTCACCTGACCCTAAAGCTGAGAAGATGTTGGCCGCCATGATTCGGTCCACCCTGGACAGAGGGAAAGCTCTTCGGTGATGGGACCCGCCAAAGAAGACCTTGTCGCTGCGATGCTCGAATAATTTGACATGTCGAGGGATGTTCATCTTTTACCTAAGATCACCAATTATCCCTTTATCAGGACTGAAATGTCCTATGCCTCCCGGATAAGTTGAAACATCAAGGTGTTTTGCTCTTATTAATCTATTCGGTTGAAACTTATTAATAGAGCTTTATTGCAGAACACCATTTTAATAAGGGCATTGTGCTTTCGTCTGAACTTAATTATGAGAGCCTACGCTCAATCCAGAAGGGAGGTTGCTATTCTTCGGGAGAAGTTAGCGTCTGTCGATGAGACTTTTAAAGACTTCGCGTTAGTTCGAGAAGAGCTTGAACGGTCATCAAAGCAGGGCATGCTGCTCGAGAAAGAAACTCAAAGCTTCGAGCTAAAATCAATGAGCTTACGGGAGCTTATGAATTAGCTGATAAGGTCTAGTCTGAACTCTGAATTGTTGCATTGCCGAGCCGAGCATGCCCAAAGGTGAAAACTCTGAATAAGCATTTTGCCAAGAAATAAAATGGATTAAATAAATGGTTTGCCAAGAAGAGGAACAGTTTGAATAAGAGACTTGCCAAGGAAAGCGACAAGTCCAGGTGACATCAATAGCATATTGCCAGATTTACCGTCGACTTGGCTCAGCTCAAAAGAAACGGAAGCCATGTAGCTAAAGATTGTTGATACCATGAAAAGGATGCTTCGGTGTAAGGAGGATGCAATAGAGGCTCACAATCAGATTAAGAAGATGAAGGCGGAGAAGGCTTCGCAAGACAGAGAGGTATGACTCAAGCTACTCCGCTTTACCCATTTGTGCTTCTTTTCTAACCATCTTTAGTTCAGTCAACCTTGCTTTTTCAGGTGGACAAAATTATGGTTGATGCTAACGATCGAATAATGGCTTTGAAAGAGAGATGGCTTCAAGTCATCAAAAATGCTCTGAGCTCAGTGGGCAAGCAGATGAAGCCAAACAGCAGGCTGCCTTGGCGGTGGAGAAATATAAAAGCTCTGCTCAGTTTTTAGAAGAGCGGAGGGCAGCTTGTGCCGACGCATATCGGATTGGAGGGAAGGAAGAACTAGTAAGGGTATTCCGAAAATTCCTAGATTTAGACCTCCTTCCTAGAAGCTGAATATTATAGTAGCTGCACACCGGAGGTTGAATTGTCCACCGAAGTTGAATATGAAAAAATTCTGGATGTTGACTTTGAGGTGGCTTCAGAGATGAACTTGGCTGAGGTTTCAGCGGCGGGTAATCAAGAAGTAGAGGTTTCTCAGCTTGCTACCGAGGAATCCAAAGCTCTACCTTTGGTTCAAAGTGGGTGAACCGAGTCAACCTCCTCCGAACATTCTTGAAGCGCCCCCCCGAGCCTGGGTCTTAAGAATTTTCCTTGTAATCTTTTCCTTTTTCCTGTAAATAAAGAAGCTCTGTGAGCCTTTGTTTTGTAATGTCCACTCTTATGAATGAACTTCTTGTTTTGTAACGTCATTAGTTCATCGTTTGCGTGTTGCCCGCTTAACGGATTCTTTAGCATTCTCCATGATCCACTAAGTATGGATGCCCAATCTTAGTTTTTGTCAAGTTTACTGAGGATAAAGAAATTGCTCGGCCTTGTCGAGGTAAGAAAAATCGCTCGGCTTTGCCGAGATGAAGAAATCATTTGGCCTAGCTGAGGATAGGAAAATCATTCGGTTTTGTCGATGCTCGTTCATAGCTCGGTTTTTCCAAACTTTACTG
This sequence comes from Calamus simplicifolius, assembly GCA_900491605.1. Lineage (NCBI taxonomy): Eukaryota > Viridiplantae > Streptophyta > Magnoliopsida > Arecales > Arecaceae > Calamus > Calamus simplicifolius. Next base: position 687,621 of record UESW01004429.1, on the reverse strand, counting down.
AATTTAGCATTTTCTATGGCTTCTGCTTCGCATTTAATATGCTCTCTTTCCAATGTGGGCTTATCTTCGTACACGTCAAGCAATCGATTGCTGTTAGACCATGCATTTTCTCATAGGAGGTTTCCCCATACTTATATTCATATTCTGGGGAGCCAGAAATAGCCCCTTGCATTTAAGCTTCTGATCTGAGATCGAGAGGAGATCTTTTACTTTTTCTTGTTGTGAGGGGAGACTCTCGGTATACTCCGTAGAGTCTGCCAAGATGGTGACACATGGTTCCAATGGATTTAATATGCTGCGATAGTCATGCTTCAAATCTTGGAGCTCCTTCTTTATTAATAACAGCTATTCCCTGCTTAATGGATATAAAAAGGGGAAAAGTAGGAGATGGTGAGCATAGGAAGATTATCCTTATTCTGAGTTGAGAAGAGAGTGAAGTTTTTTTCCATGTCGAAATCAGTGGCCGTAAGGCTGACTTTTCCTTTTGAGATTTGGCTTGGTTTTGATGATTTGGATGAAGAAATTGTTGAAAAGCAAGCCCTTTCCAACGGATCATGGAGTGCACCCTTTCCTCGGGGCTTAAGTGTGAGGAATAAGAAGGAGAAGGAAAAGGAAAAGAAGGAAGGAGGAGCTGTGGAGGTATACGTGAAGCGCAGAGGATGCATAGAGGCCATAGAGGAAGCGCACACGGGTGCTTTCTACTTGGTTCTATTCATCCGTTGTGAAACCATAGAGGCTATAGTGGAAATGCTATTTTTAAAGGCCTCGATTTTCATAGGCTTTCCATCAACCATGGTTGCCGCGATCTACCTGAAGATCCATCAGGTGGCTTCATAGAGGATGGAAAGCCGAAGGTAAGTTTTTTCAGCTCGCTTCTTTTTTTCATATCTTTGACCATCGTCCTGGCAATCAAAATTCGACGGAGTTTGCTTTTTTGGAGTAGAAGCCCTGCAGATGCAACACATGTAGCCAGAATCCTGATTATCTAGAAATTTTCTTATATTTTTTGTGCTGTAATGCACTTGTAATGCCTTGTGATAGGTTGTAATCTCTTGTAATATTTTTGAAATAAATAAAAACTTTTTCTCTTAATTATTTGCCTCTTCTTGTCGTTTGTTCCTTTTGTTTGCAAATTCAGCATTTCAAAGACTTTGGTTTTTCCAAGGTACAGATTACGCTTAGGCATGTTTGATCAAGATTCAGAAAAGGTTTGGATTTACCGAAACACATGAATTTTCCAATATTATAGGGAAAGCTTGAATCTGTTGAGGCATAAGAATCCCCAATAGTACATGGAAGGCTCGATCTACCGAGACATAAGAATCCCCAATAGTACATACAAGGCTCAGACCTACCGAGGCATTCCTTCTCTCAAGAAGGAAATATTTAGTTTTACTGAGGTTCGAATTGATAAACCCAGTAGAACGAGATTCATAGGTCATTAGGAGGGACTTATTTTCACTAAGCACCTAGGAAATTCTGTTCAGCCCTATTGAAGTTTTGTAGGGTCATGCTGAAACTTTGGGAGCAAAGTACTCAACTCTTTTCAGATTATAGGGAGACCTAGGAGGCCTTGACAATATTGAACGTTTGGTCATGCCGAAGCTTGGAGAGAATTTTAGCTCACTCCGCCAAAGTGCGGAGATTGTTGCTCGGAGAATGCCTGCTCGAAAAAATTTTACTTGGCCTAGCCAAGGTACGGAGAAAGTTGCTCAATCATGCCGAGGTTCGGAGAAATGTTTTACTTGGCCTTGCCAAGGTATGGAGAAAGTTGCTCGGCTATATCGAGGTTCAGAGAATGTTTACTTGGCCCTGCCAAGGTATGGAGAAAGTTGCTCTGCCCTGCCGAGGTTCAAAGAAATTGCTCGGCCCTGCCGAGGTATACAAAATTTGCTCGGCCCTACCGAGGTATAGAGAAATGCTTTACTTGGTCCTACAAAGGTACGAAGAAAATTGCTTGGCAATACCAAGGTATGGAGAAATATTTTACTTGGACCTGCTAAGGTACAGAGAATTGTTTTACTTGGCCCTGCCAAGGTATGAAGAAATTTTCTCGGTCATGCCAAGGTACGAAGAAAAATTTTACTTGGTCTCGCTAAGGTACGAAGAAATTTGCTCAACCATGCCGAGATATGGAGAAATGTTTTACTTGGCCCTGCCAAGGTATGGAGAAATTTGCTCAGCCATGCCGAGGTTTGGAGAAATATTTTACTTGGCCTTGCCAAGGTACGAAGAAATTTTCTTGGCCGTGCCGAGGTTTGAAGAAAGTTGCTTGGCCGTGCGAGGTTTGGAGAAATGTTTTACTTGGCCCTACCAAGGTACGGAGAAATTTGCTCGGCCGTGTTGAGTTTGGAGAAAGTTGCTTGGCCTTGCCAAGGTATGAAAAAATTTGCTTGGCCCTGCCAAGGTACAAAGAAATGTTTACTTGGCCCTGCCAAGGTACGAAGAAATTTGCTCGACCATGCTGAGGTTTGGACAAACGAGATCCATGGCTCGCTGATTAGGTGAAGACCTGTCTTTCATCAATAACTTTTGGAAAAGTGATTGTGATGCAGGACCGATTTGCATGCAAATAAATTTTATTTGATTAATGATTGTAGTTGATTAGTCTTTCGAAGTAATAGCCTAAGAGGGATTCAGAAAAAACTCACAGTAACTCTGTACGCGAAACAGTTCCACAGAAAAGTAAAGAAGAAAGATCGTCGAGGCTAAGAAGCCCCGGTAGGGCTTGCTCTCCCACAATAAAGCTACTAGCAGATTAGAGGGGGTGTACCTGACAGGATGAGGAGATCGAGATGCTGAAGGGGTCGCTCTGCATGGCGGATGCGCCCTGGATGACCAAGCCCCGAGCTCATGGATCTGCGGCTAAGTATCCACTGATTTGGATGGCAATCACCTTGAATCCTGGATTCGTGGTTACTGAGGGACTTGCAGGAACACCATCCAAGGGTTAAAGAACAAGAGAAAAAAGTCAGATTAGAGGCAAAGAGACAAGGAAGAAGTAGAAAAGGAGGAGCGTCAAGAAGCTCTTGGGCGTCCACTAGAGGAAAACAAGGGCGGCGGACAGGGTTTCTTCTAGAGATTGGGATGTTGGCACGTGCAGGAGAACAAAATCAAGAGCACCAAAGAACCAAATAACAAAACTCACAATAACTCCAAACCGGATTGATTGATTAATAATTCAAAGATGCATAATTCATACAAGAGGGTCTCTTTTATAGAGCAAGAGACTTAGTGCCTAAGTAATATAGATATGGAAAGAAAAGGGGTGCCCACTTTCTTCTAAAGTGTGGATTAGATTACATGGAAAAAAAACTTCATGCCATACAAATTCCTTTCAAAAAAGGTAATTTATGGGTAATAAAGGATGTCCCTTTGCTTCTTTTTTGGGCTGAAATTCTTCCAAAGAGGGTTGTATGATTTGGGGATTGAGGCTTATCTTGTTGACCTGCTTGCTTTGCTAGGTGGCATGTGGAATGCTTGTGCAGGACGGTGGCAGGTGTGTGGCTGGCAAGTGACTTCTTATATAGGTGTGGCACCAACTTGAATTTAGCAGCTGCTCTGTTTGACTGTGATGGGCTTGTCTTCTGCTCCAATACTGATGTCTCCTCTTGTAAGCTGAATGAACTTAATAAAAATACCAACTGAAGTAGATATGACACATATAAGACCAACTAGAATGGACAGGACTCAAATGACCCAAGCTCATAATGAGTTGACTCAATATGACCCAAACCCTAATAAGAGTACCAACTCAAAAGATAGGACTCAAATGCCCAAACAAAAAATAAAATTGGACCCAAATTAAAATAAAATAAAATAAACCTAATTTTCAACTAAATCAAACCCTACAAACCTAATCAGATATCAACAGAGGATTAAGAATCCTCTACCTGATCCTGGTGCCCGCACCAATTCTCTCGGGGTGGAAGAAACTCGACCCCATCGAGTATGGGTCGCTCTGGCTTTGGTAGCTCTCTAGGAGGTCTGGGTCGAGGCATTGCAAGTCCTCTCAAATAATTTATGAATCGTCAGATTCGGGGCGACCCTGCCATCGAACCAGGTAGCGTTGGTAACCGCAGTTCCAGATCGTAATGGCTTGATCGTCAGGATATGCTCGATCCGCTCTCCTCGCTCAGGTAAAATTGATGGTGGACTCTCTTGGGTAGATTCGCTCATAAAGAAGGGTTAGGTCCAAAGTACTTACTAGAAATCGCTGCCAGTTCCCTATACTCTACTAGGTCTGTAATATTGAAGGTTGAGCTAATGCCCAATCCGAAGGCAGATCTAGCATATAGGCATTGGGTCCTACCTTCTCTATAACTTTAAAGGGGCTAGCTCCACGAGCGTGAAGTTTTTTAACGGTCCCTGGCGGAACCATTCAGGCCTAAGCCTAACCATGATAGAATCCCCTACACCAAACTCTTTGGCTCTTCTTCAGGAGTTAGCCAGTCTTTTATAAGTTTCATTACTTAGATTTATTTTATGGCTAATGTCCTTATATAAGTCTTTGATATGCTGTGCAAATGCTTGTGTGGACTCTGAGACTCGTGTATGGAGGGGTAAAGGAATTAAATCAAGTGGACGATTAGGCTTGTACCCATGGACTATCTCAAATGGACTCTTGCTCATAGACCTGTTCACTGAGCTATTGTAGGCGAACTCTGCACGAGTAGCAATAGATCCCACGTTCCTAGGTGTTCGCCTACAAGGCACCTAAGAAGGTTTCTAGACTATGGTTCACCACTTCAGTTTGTCTATCCGTTTGGGGTGAAAGGCTATAGAAAAATTAAGTTTGGTCCCTAACAGATGCCATAGCGTTTTCCAAAAGTAGCTGGTGAACCTAACATCCCTATCAGAAACAATGGTCTTGGGTAGGCCATGGAGCTTGACCACACTGTCTAAGAAAAGTCGGGCTACCCTAGATGCGTCAAAGGTTTGCGAACAAGGGATGAAATGAGCCATCTTAGAGAACCTATCGACCACTACAAAGATGGAGTCGTGCTTCTTTTGGGTCTTAGGTAATCCTAGAATGAAGTCCATACTGAGGTCTTGCCAAGGACGATCAGGCACTGGCAAAGGAGTATATAGACCGGTGTTCTGCTTCTGCTGTTTTGCAACGCACAAGTTCGACATCGGGCTACTATCAGGCAACAAGCCTTTTTAATCCTGGCCAGTAAAATTGGTCCTCTATGCTAGGATAGTCTTATCTCTTCCAAAATGACCAGCTAATCCCCCAGTGTGTATTTCCAGACTAGGAACTCTCTAAGTGATGTCCTAGGGATACAAAGTCTATTGCCCCTAAAAAGGTAACCATCCTGGATGGTATAATCTCCACTGGTACTGGATGGTCCTAGCCGAAGGGTCTTATAAATTTCACCAAAGTCAGGGCAGTCTCATACTCATCTTTTATCCGGTTGAACCTATAACTTCGGTGCTAACAGTACTCAACAATAAAGACTTACGGCTTAGGGCATCTGCTACCTTATTTTCTACCTAGGCACGGTGTTTCAGGACAAAAGTGTATGCCTGAATGTATTCAACCCATTTTTCGTGCCTAGAATTGAGCTTCTTTTGGGAGTTCAGAAATCAGAGTGCCTCATGATCAAAAATAAAAAAACTCCTACAGTAAGTAATGTCTCCAATACTTAAGGGCCTGTACTACCGCATAGAATTCCTTATCATAGGTGGAATATCTAAGTTTAGCTTCATTTAGTTTTTCACTAAAGAAAGCTATGGGATGATTTTCTTGGCTTAACACTCCACCTATGCCTACTCCCGACACGTCACATGCAACCTCAAACACCTTAGAAAAGTCTGAAAGTCTAAGTATGGGTGCATGAGTCATCCTATCCTTAAGCTCTAGGAAGGCCTTATTAGCTGACTTAGTCCACTCAAATTACCTTCCTAATACAATCAGTGATGGGTGCGACGATGTGCTAAATCCCTAATGAATCTCCTATAAAAGGTTGCTAGGCCATGGAAGCTGCGGACATCGTGGACATTCATGGGTACTGGCCACTCTACGATTGACCTAACCTTTTCAGGATCCGTTGAGACACCTTCTGGGGTTACCACAAAACCTAGAAAGATAACCCTATGCATCATAAATCATACTTCTTAAGGTTTGCATAAAGGCTATTCTCTCTAAGGGTCTGACAGATTAATCTGAGATGGTTAAGATGGTCCTCTTTGGTCTTGCTATAAATTAATATATCGTCAAAATAGACACTAAGAATTTTTTCATGTACTCTTTCAGGACCTGGGTCATGATTCTCATGAATGTACTAGGTGCATTTGAAAGCCCAAAAGGCATCACGACCCATTCAAACAGACCATCTCTAGTCTTAAATGCAGTCTTCCACTCATCCCTGGTCTAATTCTAACCTGATGGTAACCACTCTTAAGGTCTATCTTGGAAAAGATAGTGGCACCCGCCATCATGTCTAACATGTCATCTAATCTGGGGATAGAAAACCTATATTTGATAGTGATTTTGTTGATGGCCCTACTATCCACGCACATTCTTCAGGTACCATCCTTCTTAGGGGTTAAGAGTGCAGGAACTGCACAAGGGCTTAAGCTCTCCCTAATGAATCCTTTCCTAAGTAATTCTTCCACTTGGTTCTGTAATTCTTGATGCTCAGTGGGGTTCATCCTATAATGGAAAGGTTTGGGAGGGTGGATCCTAGGATCAGGTCAATGGCGTGTTGATGTCTCTCAAGGGTGGTAACTGATCAGGCAACTCTTCAGGGAAGACATCCTTAAATTCCTCTAGGGTCTCAATTACTTCAGGGGTTGTTCCTTTTGGATTGATTCTTGGATCTCTTTAGTGGTCAAAATCCAAATAGAGTTACCCTCAGTGATGTCATTTTCTAATTCTTTAGCTTTAATCAGATTAACTCTCGGCTTGCTATCCTTAAGTCTACTAGATCCTTTCTTGATTGGGTCCCTAGGTGGAACTGGATGTATTACATACTTGTTTCCATTGTGTTTAAAAGAGCAGATGTTGGATCAACCAAACAAGGTGTTGACCTAATTATTGATTTTGATGATTAATAAAAGACATGAGTATATTCACTATGTTTCTAAAAGATTTAACAAGTGTTACAGGGACTAAAATGTTTGATCAGTCAAAAAGGATAAAGAAATAAGTTTTGAATCAAAATTTTAAAAGGATTTTTTGAAGTTCAGAGCTTGGAGTCGACACCCAAATTGTCAGGAGCCGACCCCAAGGCGTATCAAAAGTTTTCTGAAATTTTGGCACGGTCTGGAGTCGACACCTAGAGTTTCAGAGCCAACTCCAACCTGAGATACAGAGAAGTGTATTATGTCTCAGTTTCCAGAGCCGACACCTAGAATTCGGGAGTCGACACCTGAGAGTTTGGGAGCCAACACCTGAGTTTCTATAGCCGACTCTAACCTGAGAACAGAGAGCATGTTTTTATGAGCATTTCTGGAGCCGACACTTTAGGATTGCAGAGCCGATTCCCGAAAGTGACGAGTCGACATTTAACTTTATTGGAGCCGACCCCTCAACAACTTTTTATTTGCTATTTTTGGATACCTGAGTTGGAGCCGACACCTGAAAAGTTGGAGCCGATTCCAACCTGTCAGGAACGAATTTTTTATTTGTCAGAACGGACTCCAACGGTAAGATTTCTTTTTACCTAACCTCTAACGGCTATTTTTTTGTGTGTAGAAAGATCTAAGCATCTCACAACGGCTATATTTCCCACCTATTCTTGGATTAAGAGATATATAAATGTGGGAAACCGTTCGTTTGAAAAAGAAGAGAAAAAAGAGAAAAATATTCAGCAAAAAAGAGAGAGAAATCAAGAGGAAAGATTCAGAGTTCAAATCCATCAACCCCAGAAAGCTCAAAGAGAAATCCACAAGCTTCTCAAGTTCAAATCAAGGAGATTTCCATTAATAGAAGAAAGAAAGCAAAAGCCCCAAATCCTCAACTTCTCAACAGTAAATTTCTATGAAGAATATGAGCTGAGGCCCTGATTCAATCTTTCAAAGAAGAAGAGGAAAAGAAGAAAAGAGAAAAGCATTCATTCAAAGAGCTTCAAACAGGGTTTTCTTATCCTTGTTTACTTTATTATTTATTTGCTCATTTGAGGAGCTGTTGTGTATTTAAAACTTTATTCTCCATTTGTGTTTGCTAATTCAATCGGAGGATTGAATTAGTGGAGGTAGTATACCTCGGTACAAGCTAAGGATAGCTTGTGGTTGGGTTGTGTGCTGGTGAGCCCGTAAAACCAGCTGGTTCGTTGTGATCCGAGGGAAACAACAAGTTTTGAGTTGTGAGCTTGTAAAATAACTCGACTGTAATCAAGTGGATTATAGTGTGGACCCAAGTGAAGCTTGGGAGTGGACGTAGGTGTTGGATACACCGAACCACTATAAAATCTTTGTGTTTGTCATGCTTTGTCTCTTTGTCTCTCTATCTCATTTTTGTGATTAGCATTCATTTATACTTTGCCTCAAGCTCTTTCATTCAAAGCAAATAGTGTTTTAAAAGAGTTAAATTTTTAAGAACCCAATTCACCCCCCCTCTTGGGTTGCCATCTGGGCCAACAATTGGTATCAGATTTCTTGTTTGATCCAACGATCAAGAGTTAAAGATCCAAATGGCAGTTCAAGCTGGATCTTCATTTGCTGAAGGTCATTCTACCAATAGACCTCCTTTATTTAATGGTTCTAATTATTCTTATTGGAAAGCTAGAATGAGAATTTTTATTCAAGCTTTAGATTATGAGCTTTGGAATGTAATCACTAATGGACCTAGCACACCCACACACTTAGTAGATGGTTCAATAGTTCCTAAACCCGAAAGGAATTGGAATGAGAATGATAGAAAATGGTTCAGCTTAATGCTAAGGCCATGAATGTTTTATATTGTGCTTTAGATGCTAATGAATTTAATAGAATTTCTACATATATTTCCGTAAAAGAAATTTGGGATAGATATAAGTTACCCATGAGGGTACTAATCAAGTCAAAGAATCTAAGATTAATATTTTTGTTCATAAGTATGAATTGTTTAGCATGGAACAAACTGAATCTATAACCTATGTATACAAGATTACTGATATTGTGAATGGTTTAAAGAGTCTTGGCAAGACCTATACTAACTCTGAATTGGTGCGTAAAATTCTTAGGTCTCTTCCAAGATCATGGGAAGCGAAAGTAACTGCAATCCAAGAAGCCAAAGATTTAAATACATTACCTTTAGAGGAGCTACTTGGATCATTGATGACCTATGAACTGACCATAAAGCAACATCAAGAGGAAGAAGTCAAAAAGAAGAAAACGATTGCCCTTAAAGCTGCAGAAAAGGAAACAAGCAGCAGTGAGGAAGAAGAGGAAGAAGAAGATGATGAAACAACTCTTCTTGCAAAGAAGTTCAGAAAATTTATGCAAAGAAGGAGACCCTTCACAAGAAAAAATTTGGAACAAAGGTGGAAGGTGAAAAAGAAAAAAAAGGACAAGGATAAAGAGAAAGACCCCCTCATATGCTATGAATGTAAGAAACCGGGCACTTTAGATATGATTGTCCTCAATTGAAAAAGGGATACAAGAAAAAGAAAAAGGCATACGTTGCAACATGGAGCGATAGCGAAGAATCCTCATCCGAGGAAGAACAAAAGGAAGTTGCAAACATTTGCTTTATGGCAAAAGAAGACGATGAGGTAAGTACCAAAACTCATGACTTTACTTTGATGAATTGTTTGATGCATTTAATGAATTAGTTAGTGATTTTAAAATTTTGAAAAATAAAAGCAAAGTTTTAAAAAATGATAATTTAAATCTTGTCAAAGAAAAGGATAAACTAACTCATGAAATTGAAAATTGAAATCTGAAAATAAGAATTTATCAAAAGAAAAGAATCAATTTCTAATGAAAATGTTAGCTTAAAGAAAGAAGTTGATAAATATAAAAATATAGTTGATAAATTCACATATAGCTTTAAAAACTTAATTTATTATTAGTAATCAAAGAGCTGTATTTGATAAAGCTGGTTAGGTTATAGGCCTAACAAGAAACAAAAGTATATTAAAAATTTCTTTAGAAAAGAACAAATAAAAATATTTCATGTTATTGTTGTAACAAGAAAGGATAAAGCCTATGAATGTAATTTTAGAAAATTAACAAGATTTAAGTATTAAAAAAAGAAAATATGGGTTCCGAAAGGAACAATCTTTGTTGCTACTAACCATGAAGGACCCAAGAAAGCTTGGGTACCTAAACAGAAAGTTTGATTACTTTGCAGGAGTGTCTTGCGGCCAAAAGATCAAAACGAAAGTGGTATCTTGATAGCGGCTGCTCAAGACACATGACGGGTGACAAGGAGCAATTCATCACCCTTGAAGATAAAAGAGGAGGAGTTGTCACATTTGGAGACAATGGCAAAGGCCAAATTATGGGATTTGGTAAAATTCAAATAACTCCCTCCACTTTATTGAAAATGTTTTTATATAGTTGGTTTAAAGCATAATTTAATTAGTATTAGCCAATTGTGTGATAAAGGTTTCAAAGTTTCATTTGAAGCTTCTATCTGCATGTTTCTAATCCCATTGACAATAGCATTATATTTGTTGGAATAGAAATGACAATGTATACTTAATTGATTTAGACAATTTGTCTACTAGTAATCATTGCTTAGTTGCTAATAATGCTAATGTAAATGAGATTGGATGGCTATGGCATCGTAGATTAGGTCATGCAAGCACACACTTATTTCAAAATTAATTAGAATGGATTTAGTTAAAGGACTTCCAAAGATAGATTTTGAAAATAACAAATTTGTGATGCATGTCAATTTGGAAAACAAACTAGAAACTTCTTTCAAATCTAAAAATGTAGTTTCACTTCTAGGCCACTAGAGCTACTTCACATGGACCTTTTTGGACCTACTAGAACCACTAGTCTAGGAGGAAAGAAATATGGTCTTGTGATAGTAGATGATTATTCTAGATTCACTTGGGTATTATTTTTGGCTCACAAGGATGAGACTTTCTCAATATTTCTGAAATTCTTCAAGAAAGTCACAATGAGAAAAAACACCATAGTGTCTCTTAGAAGTGATCATGGCACAGAATTTAAAAATTATTTATTTGAAAATTTCTGCATTGAAATGACATTCATCATAATTTTTTTGCACCTAGAACACCACAACAAAATGGAGTTGTAGAAAGAAAAAATAGAACTTTAGAAGACATGGCCCGTACCATGCTATGTGAAAGCAACCTACCAAAATACTTTTGGATGGAAGCTATAAACACGGCATGTTACATCCTTAATAGAGCCCTAATTAGGCCAATTCTTAAGAAAACTCCTATGAATTATGGAATAATAGGAAACCAAACATTAATTATTTTCATGCATTTGGTTGTAAATGTTTATTCATAATAATGGAAAAGATAATCTTAAAAAATTTGATGCAAAATCTGATGAAGGCATATTCTTAGGATATTCAACAACTAGTAAAGCCTATAGAGTATTTAACAAGAAAATCCTTAATTGTAGAAGAATCTATTCATGTAATTTTTGATGAGTCTTTAGCATCAAGTTCAGAAAAGATTGATGATGAGGAAGATACAAATATACTAGAAAGAGATATTGAAAAATTAAATATAGATGTATCTTCAGATCATGAACAAGAAGCTAAAGATGATGATTCACCTAGGGTTGATGTTATTGATACTAATCATAATGAGGTAGATCTTCCTAGAGATTGGAGATATGCCTATGGTCATCCAAGGAATTGATTATAGGTGATCCATCTCAAGGAGTAAGAACTAGATCATCTATGAGGAATATCAATAATCATCTTGCATTTGTATCTCAAATTGAACCTAAAACTATTGAAGAAGCTGAAAAAGATAGTAATTGGATGTTAGCTATGCAAGAAGAATTAAATCAATTTACTAGGAATAATGTATGGTCCTTAGTTGATAGACCTAAAGGTCATTCAGTTATAGGATCTAAATGGGTATTTAGAAATAAATTGGATGAAAATGGCATAGTAATTAGAAATAAAGCTAGATTAGTTGCAAAAGGATATAATCAAGAAGAAGGAATTGATTTTGATGAAACTTTTGCACCTGTAGCTAGATTAGAAGCAATTAGATTACTACTTGCATTTGCATGTCATATGAACATCAATTTATTTCAAATGGATGTTAAAAGTGCATTTTTAAATGGTTTTATAAATGAGAAAGTTTTTGTGGAACAACCACCTGGTTTTGAAGATCATGAATTTTCAAATCATGTTTTTAAATTACACAAAGCACTATATGGTTTAAAACAAGCACCTAGAGCTTGGTATGATAGGTTAAGCAAATTTCTAATTGAAAATAATTTTTCTAGAGGAAATGTAGACAAAACCCTATTTTTGAAAAGAAAGACAAAGATTATTAGTAGTACAAATATATGTAGATGATATTGTATTCGGTGCTACTAACAATCTTTTGTGTCAAGAATTTGCTAAGTTAATGCAGGGTGAATTCGAGATGAGCATGATGGGAGAACTCAACTTCTTCCTAGGACTTCAAATCAAGCAAAGCAAAGAAGGAATTTTCATCAACCAAACTAAAGTACACAAAGGAAATTCTCAAAAAGTTTGGAATGGAATCAATCAAACCCCTTGGAACACCTATGAGTCCTTCATGCAAATTGGATAAAGATGAAGATGGTAAGAAAGTTGATCAAAAATACTATAGAGGTATGATCTCTACTTTACTTAACTGCAAGTAGACCAGATATCATGTTTGTTGTTTGTTTATGTGCTAGATTTCAATCAGAACCTAAAGAATCTCACTTAATTGCTGTAAAAAGAATACTAAGATATTTAAGTGGAACTAAAAAATGTAGGATTATGGTATTCTAGAGACTCAACACTGAATTTAATTGCATATTCTGACTCTGATTATGCTGGATGTAAACTAGATAGAAAAAGTACAAGTGGTGCATGTCAATTCTTAGGAAGTAACTTAATCTCTTTTTAGCAAAAAGCAAAATTCGGTTGCATTATCTACTGCTGAAGCAGAATATGTTGCAGCTGGAAGTTGCTGTGCTCAAATCCTTTGGATTAAGCGACAACTTGAAGATTATGGCATAACACTTGATAAAACTCCTATTAGATGTGATAATACAAGTGCAATAAATCTAACTAAGAATCCAATCAACATTCAAGAACTAAACACATTGAAATTAGATATCATTTTATAAGAGAACATGTAGCTAACAATGAAATTTGCCTTGATTATGTTAATACTGAAGAACAATTAGCTGACATATTTACAAAACCTTTGAGTGAAGAGAGATTTTGTTATCTTAGAGGAGAATTAGGGATTTGTGATCCTTTGGAATGATTTTAAAACCCCTAAGGAATGATTATCTAGAATTCAATCAATTCCTTGAGATTTCTCTCATATTTTTAAGGACAATTTATCTAGATTTTGAGCAATTTGATTCTCACATTCCAAAGATTTTTTCAAAAATTTAAGATTTTATTTGACAAGTTTTGGTTGTTTGAAACTCATTATTTTTCTTTGAAACTGTCAGTGGAGTCGACACCTTAATTTGTGGAGTCGACACCTTGTCTGTGTCGCTCTCGGTCTTGACCTTGGAGCCGACACCCGCTTAAGCGGAGCCGACTCCAGCTTCGGCGCTAACTGTGTTAGCGACTTGGAGTCGACACCCGACTTTGCGGGAGTCGACACCTGGTCCCAAATTGATTATATTAGGGCAGAGTCGACACCTTCTCATTTCATATCTTCTCCAAACCCTCTCAAACCTCCAAAGCCAAATACTCCTTAAATCAATCATTCCCTAAGATTCCAATGGCACCTAAGCATAGGGGATCGGTCTTTGATGCTCCGTAGCTAAAGGAAGCGTACGGCTAGGCGTCCCGTCGTGAACCTACTCCAAGCGATGATTTCTTTTCAACCCACTCAGATAATCCTAGCCCCTCCTCTCCTTAGTAGATATCCTTGCTGGGCGAGTTATAACCATGGGAAGGAAGGTGGATTTTGATTTCTTTGAAGCGAGGGTTTTGAATCGGAAACAAATTAAAAACTCGGTTGGGATAAGGTATGTTCTTTGGATGTTCCTACTTATCCAGCCCTAGTTAAGGAATTTTATCTCAATTTATCTAGAGGAGATGGTGGAATTGTTAGTTCAGTAAGAGGAAAAGAATTCATCTCATTTCAAATTTTAGGAAATCTTTTAGGCATCCCTGTCACTGGATTACTGTAGACATTCACAGTGAGAGATCAGATGCTTTATCAAGGATGTTGGGAAGGGAAGTAACTGAGTTTGAGGAAGTTAGGGCAAATCAATTGCCACTTGAGCTTAGATTTGCATAACATTTGCAGTAGGATCCTATTTCCCAAGACTGGTCGTTTTGAGTATGTCTCAGAGCGAGACATAGTGTTATGGATAGTATTTTGACTGGTCAGCCAATCAATCTTGCTGGAATGATGATATGGTATATGGCTGAAGGCTGGGGGCAAGAGGAGATCTTCATTTCCTTATGGAATGATCCTGACCATGGTTTTAGAAGTCAAGGAGTTCATTTCTGACAATGAGCCTCGAAGAACTTAGACACTGACTATTATAGCTTGGCTACTATGCACAGGATGGGTTCGTAAAAGTGGATGGTAATGGGAAAGAAAGGTCATCTGGATGAAAGAGCAGCTGAGATTAGGGCCTGCACCTCTGAGGCAGGACCATCAGTGAGGCATCTTCACTAAAGCCTAGCAGATCCACCACCAGGCATCTACTCAGCTCCTGCTATGTACCAGCCTTCATCCATTGGTTTTTCAGATTCAGTTGGAACAGCTTAAAAGTTTTTTGCTACTCACAAGGAAGAAATGAAAACTGAATTGATAGTAGTTTGATGAATTTAAGAGAGATGTATTATTCTTTGGATGAAGAGTTGGTAAAATTGAATCCACACTTGGAGCCTCCTGAATCTTTGAAGAATGATCTCAAGAATATTTTTGAAGAGCTTAAAGACATTGGAGGAGATTCAGAGACTATTCCAAATGCAATGCTGAGCTTCAGGATAAATTATGACTGCATGTGCATTTGTTGATAGAAGACTAAAGGAATTTGTTAGAACTCAAAGTGAAGGAATGAGAAAAATAGTAGAAGAATTGCAAAGACTTCTTAGAACTAATCTTTGATTATCTTGTAATGAAGTTTCTTTGATGTTATTGAAAGATGATGTTTAGTTTAGTTTGATGTTGATTTACTTTTCTTTAAAATTTTGATGTAATGAAGTTTCTTTTGTAATATGATGTAATACTTGAAGTATGTAATGAACGTGTTTGATACTTAATGAATATCATTTGATCTTTGAAGCATCTCTCAATCTTTGTCATTTAATTTGAAACTTCTTAACCTTTTTGTTGATTACAAAAAAGGGGAGAAGTATTTGATAGTCGTATATGCATTGAAAGTTATAAAGAGGAAGAAGTATTTAGTATTTGTATATGCATTGAAACAAATAAGCTTAATCAATTGATTTGCATATAGGGAGAAGTAATTGACATATGTGCATTAAAAGTTTACTGTTAATTTGATACAATTTGATATGATTGTTAATTAGTGTCAAATATTAAAAGTTTACTGATTAAAAGGGAAGAATAGATGCTAAATTGAGTATCATAGGGGGAGCTACTTCATTCAGGGGGAGCTTACCTATGAGAACTAAATATTTAAGAAATTTGATTTGAAAATTTATTGTTTAAATCATGCATATACTCAATGTTTTTATAATCATCAAAAAGGGAGATTGTTGACCTAATTATTGATTTTGATGATTAATAAAAGACATGAGTATATTCATATGTTTCTAATGATTTAACAAGTGTTACAGGGATAAAAATGTTTGATCAGTCAAAAGGATAAAGAAATAAGTTTTGAATCAAAATTTTAAAAGGATTTTTTAAGTTCAGAGCTTGGAGTCGACACCCAAATGTCAGGAGCCGACCCCAAGGCGTATTAGAAGTTTTCTGGAATTTTGGCACGGTCTGGAGTCGACACCTAGAGTTTCAGAGCCGACTCCAACTAAGATACAGAGAAGTGTATTTTGTCTCAGTTTTCCGGAGCTGACACATAGAATTCGGGAGCTAACACCTGAGAGTTCGGGAGCCGAAACCTGAGTTTCTGGAGCCGACTCTAACCTAAGAACAGAGAGCGTGTTTTTATGAGCATTTCTGAGCCGACACTTTAGGATTGCGGAGCCGACTCCCGAAAGCGATGAGTCGACACTTAACTTTTTGGAGCCGACCCCTCAACAACTTTTTATTTGCTATTTTTGGAACCTGATTGGAGCCGACACCTGAAAAGTTGGAGCCGACTCCAACCTGTCAGGAACGATTTTCTATTTGTCAGAACGGACTCCAACGGTAAGATTTCTTTTTACCTAACCTCTAACGGCTATTTTTTTGTGTGTAGAAAGATCCAAGCATCTCACAACGGCTATATTTCCCACCTAATCTTGGATTAAGAGATATATAAAAGGGGGAAACCGTTCGTTTGAAAAGAAGAGAAAAATAGAGAAAAATACCCAAAAAAAAGGAGAGAGAAATCAAGAGAAATTCAGAGCTCAAATCCATCAACCCCAGAAAGCTCAAAGAGAAATCCACAAGCTTCTCAAGTTCAAATCAAGGAGATTTCCATCAAGAAGAAAGAAAGCAAAAGCCCCAAATCCTCAACTTCTCAACAGCAATTTCTGTGAAGAATCTGAGCTGAGGCCTGATTCAATCTTTCAAAGGAGAAGAGGAAAGAAGAAAAGAAGAAAAGCATTCATTCAAAGAGCTTCAAACAGGCTTTTCTTATCCTTGTTTACTTTATTGTTTATTTGCTCATTTAAGGAGCTGCTTGTTTTAAAACTTTATTCTCTATTTGTGTTTGCTAATTCAATCAGGGGATTGAATTAGTGGAGGTAGTTACCTCAGGAACAAGCTAGATTAGCTTGGGTTAGGTTTGTATTGGTGAGCCCAAAAACCAGCTGGGTTCGTTGTGACCCCGAGGGAAATAACAAGTTTTGAGTTGTGAGCTTGTAAAACAACTCAACTGTAATCAAGTGGATTATAGTGTGGACCCAAGTGAAGCTTGGTAGTGGACGTAGGTGTTGGATACACCGAACCACTATAAAATTTTTGTGTTTGTCGTGCTTTGTCTCTTTGTCTCTCTCTATCTCATTTAGTTGTGATTAGCATTTATTTATACTTTGCCTCAAGCTCTTTCATTTTAAAGCAAATAGTGTTTTAAAAGAGTTAAATTTTTAAGAACCCAATTCACCCCCCCTCTTGGGTTGCCATCTGGGCCAACACAAGGTGGCATCGTGATCGTAAAGCCAAGGTCGACCTAATAATACTACTAACACCCATAGGAATTATGTCGCACTCGATCTTTTCTTCATAATTTTACAATTTGATTAGTATTTGGCATCTAGACTTGATTGGGATAGAGGTGGAATCTACCCACGAGACCTTATAGGGACTAGGATGAGGAACTGTGGTCAATCCTAGTGATTTAACTGTATTGGCAGAAACAACATTGACACAACTCCCACTATCAACTATTATCTTGAGCACCTTATCCCCTATCTTAACAAAAGTCTGTAGGATGTTAGTCCTACACCAATCTTCCTAGTCCTTAGTTTGAGTCTGGGTCAATATACATCTAACCACTCCTAGTAGATCTTCAGAATCAAATGTTTCCTCCTCTCCATCATACTCATCTATCAGATCGGTATCAGCCTCATAGACCTCTCCCTCAGGCTCAACTAGGGGCTCGGTTTTAGTCTCAAGTAACTCATCTATATGAAGGGATCTGATTGGGCACTGGTTGATCATATATCCTGATTTGTTGCATCTAAAGCATTTGATCTGGGGGTTAGGATTTTTCTGGACCTCTACAGATTTGCCCTTATTCGCTTTCTGGGGTATAGGGGTATTATTTTGGGGTCGACTCAACTCTGTTCGGCTTGTACTGGGTTGGCTAGTGTTGGATCGACTTGGGTAAGTCTGGCGGAGGTCTGAGTACTGGGTAGGTTTGGGATGACTAGGATAGGCCTGGCTAGATCCTGGATATGGGCTAGGGCTCTTGGTAGCCTCTGATCTACGATAGGGTGGCCCTCTCTGAAAATGTTCATAATTCCTAGCAACTTGGTAAGCTTCATCTAAATCGCGTACCCTTCTTAAGTAGAGTTCTCTTTGAATATATGCTCTCAGGCCATACCTAAACTTGAATAGGGTGACTTCCTCAAACTGAACGATATTACACCTCATGGTATACTCTTGGAATGTGTAATGTATTCATTCACAGTTTTGCTATCTTAAATTAATCTCTGCCATTGGTCTAATAGGCTCTGATCATACGATGTGGGGATATAATTGTACCGAAGTCTAGCCTTCATGGCACGTCAGGTGACTATGGGGTCCCTACCCTCTAGTAAGTCCTTCACTCTATAGTAGCCCAGTATAACCTAGCCTGTCGCACTAACTTGAGCTTGGCAAATCTAAACTTACGCTTCTTAAACATGTCATACCAGTCAAAGTACTGGTCCATCTCTTCCTCCCAATCTAGGTAGTCCTTAGGGTCCATAGAGCCATCGAAAGTAGGTGCTTCAAGTTTGACATTTCTAAGGACTCTTTCTTCTTGGTCTACTGCCTCATGATTGGGTCTCCTAGGGAGGACATCTAGGACTAGATCAGGTCGAGGTGGTCTCTTAGGCCCATCCCCAAAGTGAGGATCATGATGTGGAGGTCCCCTAGGGTTTGGCCTTATGTAGAGGTCAGGTTGTTGGGCTCTCCTAGGATGAGGTGGGGTCTCATGATCAGACTCAGTGTGGGCCTCACGGGCTTCTTCTAGGATGCCTAACCTAGTTTCGACTTGATCGAACCTAGACCCTAATCTAGCCTCAGATTGCTTGATGTCTTGGTTCATTCAGACTAGTTGTTCAGTGATGATCCTTAAGTGATCCTCAATATTTTGATTAGCCATGGGTTCAGCCTGTAGTGGAGGTGGTGACGGGCGAAAAGATGCTCCTGATCTAGTGCACATGCAAACAATCAAACATACAAGACTCAGACTGACTCAGACTATGGTATGCTAGACCTAGTCATCCAGAGTAAAGGATTTGGCTTAATGCAAGCCAATCTAACAGTAACTCTTCAATTGGCCAGTTGGGACAGGTGGGAGGAGGGGAGGCTCATCCTGCAAATTGCAGGTGCCTAATTAGAATAACCCCAACACTTCGCTCAAGTTATTTGACATTTGACCTCCCTTCTAGACACCAATTTCAGAGTATACGCCAGATTGATTTGTACTAGTCTCCTCTAGTATACTAGACCGACTATTGGTGTCCCTAGCCCTCTAGGGCAAATGTTAATTAAGTTGCTACTCAGTTTTAGATTAGAGGCTTGGGATCAAAATGCACGGATGGTTATTTTGGGCCAAGGAAGGGATCTCAATTCCTCCCTTATCTGACATCAATGAGAGCCCTTAAGAGTAATTTAATGCAAATGAATGACATGAAAAACGCAAACCCTAATCTAAAAATATATAAATAGCAATAAATCTCAAAAAATTTCACAGATCAAATTAAATTCTTAGAAAATAAAAAAAATACTTTAAATTATAACATATCCAGATATTTAAATTTTATAATTTTCTGATGTGTATGCAAGCAAAAATAATTTGATTAATAAAATCTTAGGAATTTTCATATTTTTAGGTATGTAATTAATTCACAGATTGAATTAAATTCTTAGAAAATAATGAAAAATACTTTAAATTATAATGAATCCAAAGAAATAAATTTTGTAATTTTTTGATATGTATGCAGATAGAAATAATTTAATTAACATATAATACTGATAATAACGTGAATTAAAAATCAATTCCTAGCCATGCTCTGATACCAAACTGATGTAGGACCGATTCACATGCAAATAAATTTTATATGATTAATAATTGTAGTTGATTAGTCTTTCAAAGTAATTGCCTAAGAGGTATTTAGGAAAACTTACAGTAACTTTGCATGCGAAACAATTTCACAAAAAGTAAAGAAGAAAGATCGTCGAGGCTAAGAAGCCCCCGTAGGGCTTGCTCTCCCATAATAAAACTAGCAGATTAGAGGGGTGTGCCTGGTATGTTGGCCCAGATGGCAACCCAAGAGGGGGGGTGAATTGGGTTCTTTAAAAATTTTACACTTAAACTAATTTCATAGGATAAATGTGCACAAGTGAAGTGATGCAATAAATGCTGAGCACAATATAAAAGGAGAGAGAGAGAGAAAGATAAGCACGACAAACACATAATGTTTATAGTGGTTCAGTGTTAGCTACACCTACATTCACTCCCAAGCAACTCTTGGGTCTACACTATAATCATCCTGATTACAGCTAAGTTGTTTTGCAAGATCACAACTCGAACTTATTGTTTTACACCGGGGTCACAACGAACCCAGCTGATTTTCACAGGTTCACTAGCACAAAACATAACACAAGCTAATCTTAGCTTACCCGAGGTCAACTACCTCAACTGATTCAATCTCCCTGATTGAATAAGAGAACAAACAACTCAAATATGTGTTTACAGCAAATTAAAAGCTCCTCAAATAAGCAAATAAACAAATAAGTAAAATGAGAATAGAAAAGCCTAATTTGAAGCTATTTGAAGTTGAGATTTTCTTCTTTTCTTCTTTTCCTCTTCTTTTCTGAATGAACTATTAAAGCTTGAACTCAGATTCTTGAAAAGGCTCGGTGAAGAGAAGGTTGAAGATTTAGGGCTCTTTCTTTTCTTCTTTAAATCGATGGAAATCCTTCGGATTTGATCTTGGAAGCCTTTTGGATTTCTCTTCTATCTCTTTACAACAGTTAGGCTTTGACACAGAGATTTTTCTCTTTGAAATTTCTTGATTTCTCTCTTTTTTCTTCTCTTCGCTATTTTGAACGGTTGGAACCCCTTTTTATAATCTATCTTAATCCATGATTTGGTGAAAAATAGCCATTGAAATGTACTTGGATTAGTTCCTCACGCAAAGAAATAGAGCCGTTGAAGAGTAGGTGAAAAAATATGACCGTTGGAGCTAATTCTGACAAATTTAAAAATCGACTCTGACAGGTTGGAGTTGGCTCCAACATTTCAAGGTGTCGGCTCTAATTTGGGTTTCCAAAAATAGTAAGAAAAATTTTGTCAAGGAGTCGGTTCTGAGATTCTGTGGTGTCGGCACATCGCGAGCTGGAGTCGGCTCTAATTTCCTGGGTGTTGGCTCTAACAGTATTCCCAAAAACATAGTCTCTATTCTTAAGTTAGAGTTGGCTCTAACTTTTCATGTGTCGACTCTAAATTCTAAAGCAGAAAATAGTTCACTATATCTCAGGTTAGAGTCGGCTCTAACTTTCCAAGTGTCAACTCTAAACCATGCCGAAAGTGTTAAACTGTTCCGATACGCTCTGGAGTCGGCTCTAATGACTATGGGTCGTCGGCTCTAACTTCTGAACTTTGACATATACCATTAAAATTGATTCAAACTCATTTTTATATAACATTTGAATATTTAACCTTTCTAAATTCCTGAAACACTTGTCAATTTCATTAGTAACATAAGGAATATACTCATGGCTTTTGTTAATCATCAAAATCAATAAGTGGGTCAACAATCTCTCCCTTTTTGATGATGACAAAAACATTCAGTATATGCATAATCAATTAATGCATAATTGTCAAAACAAGTAAATTCATAGTTAAGCTCCCCCTGAATGAGATAGCTCCCCCTATGTATGATGTGCATATTATAACTATTTAAGTTTATTTAAATTCCATGCATATACATTCTTTCTCCTCGTGCATATTTAATTCCATTTAACATTTAGGTTCTATGCATATATAAGTTCCATGCATACATACACTCTTTATCCCCCTTTTTTGTTATCAACAAAAAGGTTAAGAAGAGGGTAGATATTGCTTAAATCAAAATCAATGCAAGAATTGAGTAACTCAACATTTAAGTATCAAAATCAAAATCAATGCTTAAATCAAAATTCAAAATTCAAGAATCAAGATTGACTTCATATAATATTCATTGAATACAAATGTCAAACAACATTACATCATTACATCATTCATATAATATTCATTTAGTTACTCCAAAATACATCATTACATCAAAATATATCATTTGTCCTAGTTACAAACTAAAAATCTAAAGAAAACTTGAAATTGACTGGATTGGATAAGAGTTGAATTGGCTTGGAAATGAATCATTCAAAATCCTCTTTAGTTCTTCTAAGATCCGCCCCATTCCTTTTTCTTGAATCTTCATAAAGTCATTTAGCATCTTTGCAACCAATGAAGCAGCAGAAGTAACCTTCTCTTGAAGTTCAGCATTACATTTAGAATAAATGTATGAGTCACCTCCTATGTCCTTAATTTTATCAAATATTAGCTTTAGGTCTATCTTCAAGGCATCTGAAGATGTGCTTAGTGATGACTCAATTACACTAACTTTATCTTCCAAAGAATAGTAGAGCTGCCTTATCCTCAAAAGTTGACTTTCTACTTCATTCTTAATCTTGACTTCATGATCTACAAATAAGGCTTTAAGCTGTTCTATTTGTCTCTCAGAAAATTTAGAGGATACTTGAGCAAAGGTTGTTGGGGCTGGTGCTGGTGCTGCTGGGGGTGCTGAACTGCTAGATCCTAGTAAAGAGTGCCTCACAGACGGTCCTGCCTCTGAGGGACGAGGGACTACAGTCTCAACCTCAGCTGCCCTTTCATCCACATGCCCTTTTCTCTCCCAATGGCCATTAACTTTCATGAATCCCATACGGTGTAGAGTAGCACTGTTGTAGTTGTTCGTATGCCTTAGATTCTTCATAGGCTCATTATCCAAAATGTTCACACCTTGACTTTGAAATGCCATAGTTAATATCATTCCATAAGGCAATGTTGATATTTTCTTGCTACTCGCCTCGGCCATATAACCAATCATCATACCAGCTATGTTTATGGGCTGACCAGTAACAACACAATCCATGTCAACAATGTCTCTCTCAGATACATATTAAATCTTTCAGTTTTAAGGAATAGAATTCTACTGTAGATATTGTATAAAAGCCTCAGTTCCAAGGGTAATTGGTTTGCCCTAACTTCTTCAAAATCTATCATATCTCTACCAAGAATCCTAGACAAAGCTTCACCTCTCTCACTGTGAGAGTTAGCTATCAAACCAACAACCAGAATTTCCAATAAATTTTCCAATATTTTCAAAGTCAAATGAATTCTTGTTCCTCTAACATGACTGATTATACCTCCATCTCCTCTTGTCAAATTATGATAAAAATCTTTCACTAGAGCTGGGTAGGTAGGGACATCCAAAGAGCATACCTTTTCCCAACCCATTTCCTTGAGTTGCCTCCCTAATGTGAAACCTTCCGCCTCGAAGCTAAAATCAACCTTCCTTCCCATGGTGATGACCTTCTCGGCTAGGAGATCGATCTGGGAAGAAGGTGGACTGGGAATCACACTTGGAGTTGAGGATGACAAGGTGGAAGTCAAGCTAGGTGATGGCTGTCTCGCCGGATGCCTCGCCGTTCTCCTTCCCGTCATCATTGTCACTCCAAATATGGGCTTATCTTCTGTATACGTCAAGCAATCGATTGTTGTTAGACCATGCATTTTCCCGTAAGGGGTTCCCCATGCTTATATTCATATTCTAGGGAGCCAGAAATAGCCCCTTGCATTTAAGTCTTTTGATACGAGATCGAGGGGAGGTCTTTTACTTTTTCTCATTGCATGAGGGGAGACTCTCGGTATACTCCATAGAGTCTGCCAAGATGGTGACATGTGGTTC
This sequence comes from Calamus simplicifolius, assembly GCA_900491605.1. NCBI lineage: Eukaryota > Viridiplantae > Streptophyta > Magnoliopsida > Arecales > Arecaceae > Calamus > Calamus simplicifolius. The sequence continues at coordinate 663,731 of UESW01004429.1, read as the reverse complement.
TAATGGATTTAATATGCTGCAATAGTCACGCTTTGAATCTTGGAGCTCCTTCTTTATTAATAACAGTTGTTCCCCGCCTAATGGCTATAAAAGGGGGAAGTAGGAGATGGTGAGTGCAGTCGAAGATTATCCTTATTCTGAGTTGAGAAGAGAGTGAAGTTTTTTCCCATGTTGAAATCAGAGGCCATAAGGCCGGCTTTTCCTTTTGAGATTTGGCTTGGTTCTGATGATTTAGATGAAGAAGTTATTGAAAAGCAAGCCACTCCCAAAGGGTCATGGAGTGCATCCTTTCCTCGGAACTTAAGTGTAAGGAATAAGAAGGAGAAGGAAAGAAGGAGGGAGGAGTGGTGGAAGTCATACGTGAAGCGCAGAGGATGCATAGAGGCCATACAGGAAGCACACGGGCACTTTCTACTTGGCTCTATTCATCCATTGTAAAACCATAGAGGCTATAGTGGAAATGCTTTTTTTGATAGGCCTCAATTTTCATAGGCTTTCCATTAACCATGGTTGCCGCTGATCCATCTGAAGATCCATCAGGTGGCTTCTTAGAGGATGGAAAGCCAAAGGTAAGTTTCTTCTGGTCACTTCTTTTTTTTGTATCTTTGACCATCGTCCTGGCGATCGAAATTCGATAGAGTTCGCTTTTCCGGAGTAGAAGCCCTACAGATGCAATGTATGTAGCCAGAATCCCCAATTATTTAGAAATTTTCTTATTTTTCTACTGTAATGCACTTGTAATGCGTTGCGATAGGCTGTAATCTCTTGTAATATTTTGGAATAAATAAAAACTTTTTCTCTTAATTATTTACCTCTTCTTATCATTTGTTCCTTTTGTTTGCAAATTCAGTGCTTCAAAGACTTTGGTTTTTTCCAAGGTATAGATTACGCTTAGGCACGTTTGATCAAGCTTCGAAAAAGGTTCGAATTTATCAAAACACATGAATTTCTCAATATTATAGGGAAGGCTTGGATCTGCCGAGGCATAAGAATCCCCAATAGTACAGGGAAGGCTCGAATCTGCCAAGGCAAAAGAATCCCCAATAGTACATAGAAGGCTCGGACCTACCGAGGCGTTCCTTCTCTCAAGAAGGAAAAGTACTTAGTTTTTTTGATGTTCGAATTGATAAACCTAGTAGAACGAGATTTGTAGGTCGTTAGGAGGGACTTACTTTCACTAAGCACCTAGGAAATTCTGTTCAGCTCTATTGAAGTTTTGTAGGATCATGCTGAAACTTTGGGAGCAGAGTACTCAACTCTTTTCAGATTATAGGGTGACCTAGGTGGCCTTAACAATATTGAACGTTTAGTCATGCCGAAGCTTGGAGAAATTTTACCTCCGCCAAATGCGAAGATTGTTGCTCGGAGAATGCCTGCTCGAAAAAATTTTACTTGGCCCAGCCAAGGTACGAAGAAAGTTGTTCGACCATGTTGAGGTTTAAAAAAATGTTTTACTTGGCCTTGCCAAGGTACGCAAAAAGTTACTTGACCATACCGAGGTTTGAAGAAATGTTTTACTTGGCCCTGCCAAGGTAAGGAGAAAGTTTTTCTACCCTGCCGAGGTTCAAAGAAAGTTGCTTGGCTATACCGAGATATAGAGAAATTTGCTCAGCCATGCTGAGGTATGGAGAAATATTTTACTTAGCCTTACCAAGATATGAAAAAATTTGCTTGGCAATGCCGAGGTATGGAGAAATGTTTTACTTGGCCCTACCAAGGTACGAAGAAATTTGCTCGGCTATGCTAAGGTACGGAGAAATTTGCTCGGCCATGCTGAGATACGGAGAAATGTTTTACTTTGCCTTGTCAAGGTATAAAGAAATTTGCTCGGGTGTGCCGAGGTTTGAAGAAATGTTTTACTTGGCCCTGCCAAGGTACAAAGAAATTTGCTCGACCGTACCGAGGTTCGAAGAAAGTTGCTCGGTCATGCCAAGGTTCAGAGAAATGTTTTACTTGGTCCTACCAAGGTATGGAGAAATTTGCTCAGCCGTGCCGAGGTTCGAAGAAAGTTGCTTAGCCTTGTTGAGGTACGGAGAAATTTGCTCAGCCCTACCAAGGTACGGATAAATGTTTTACTTGGCCCTACCAAGGTATGGAGAAATTTGTTCGGTTGTGCCGAGGTTCGAAGAAACAGGATCCGTGGGTTGCTAATTAGGTGAAGACCTATCTTTTATCAACAACTTTTGGAAAAGTGATTGAGATAGGAATATTTGAATTTAAAAATAAAGGTTTATTATGGTGAGCAAAATGAGCTCAGTTTAGGGGTACTTTACTGATAGTATATTTAGATGTTGTCCACGTTCCATGTCCAAAGAATAGACTTTCCATCCAAATCTTGGAGTTTGTAGGTGTTGGGTCCGATGACCTTCGTAATTTGATAGGGGCCTTCCCAGTTCGAAGATAGCTTTCATTGTTCCAGTGGTTTGGAGACCGATGCTTTGCGGAGCACAAGGTCACCAGGAAGAAAAAAATTTCCTTTGACTCGGAAGGAATGGTAACAAGCCACTTGTTGCTGGTAAGCAGCCATCCAAATTCAGATTTTTTCTCCGACTTCTTCTATTAAGTCAAGATTAGCTTGGAGCTGCTCTCTGTTTGACTCTTCTGAGTAGCTCTCCACTCATGGCGAGGGTAATCCCACCTCCATAGGATTGATGGCTTTAGCGCCGAAAGCCATTCTGAATGGAGTTTTGCCGGTGGAAATTCTTTGGGTGGTTCGGTAAGCCCACAGAACATGATGATGCTCGTCTGCCCATTTGCCTCGGGCTCTATTAAGCTGAACTTTAATTTTCTACAAAAAAGTTTGGTTTGTTACCTTTGCTTCACCATTGGCCTGAGGGTTTTCAACTGATGTGAGCCGATGGTTGATAGCATGATCTTCACAAAACTCTCAGAACTTCAAATTATCAAATTGTCGGTCATTATCAGTGATGATAGTATGCGGAAGGTTAAACCGACAAATAATGGATCTCCATACAAAATATTTAGCTTGGGCTTCAGTGATCTGAGCAACTGTTTCGATCTCAACCCACTTAGTGAAGTAATCAATTGCCATGAGCAAGAACTTTCTTTGCCCAGTGATAGGTGGGAAGGGACCAAGAATATCCATACCCCACTTGGTGAGGGCCAGGTAGATAATATTGGTGTCAGATGGGCAGAAGGAAGCTTCTGAATGTTAGAGTGCCATTGACATGAATCGCAGGCTCGTACTAGGTCATCTGAGTCCTTCTGCATGGTTGGTTAGTAGTACCCTTGGCGCAGAACTTTGTGACATAGGGCTCGGCCATCGAGATGATCTCTATTCATGGACCTCCCTTAGAGCGCAGTTAGCTTCTGATGGCCGAAGACATTTAAGTAGGGCATTGAGAAGGACCGCTTGTATAACTATCCATCCAGTAGGACATAGTGAGATGCTTGCATCTTCAATTTCCTTGCTTCCTTTCTGTCAGCCGAAAGAAATCCTTGTTTGAGGTATTTGAGGATTGGGTTGAACCAAGATGGTTTGGCTTTGATCTGAATCACTCGGTTAGCATCGACAATGCTGGATTTCTCGAGAACTTTCAGATGAAATTTTTGCTCAAGGTCCATCGAATCCATAGTGGCACGTGTATTTTCGATCCTTGGGACCTGAATAACTTTAAGCTTAGAAAAACTGGGAGATAAGTCATGCACCTTTTGAGATACCAAACCATGTTATGCTCCCGAGCTTCAAATTCTCTTCGCACGTGACTAGTGACCAATTAAGAGTCAGTGAAGACATTCAGCCTCTTGACTTTTAGGCCATGGGCGATTTCGAGTCTAGCGAGCAGAGCCTCATATTTGGCTTCATTATTGGAGATTGGAAAGGAGAAACGGATGCCGTACTCAAATGTCGCTCCCTCTGGACAGGTGGAACTAAGTCGGCGTCAGAATCGTTGATGATGGGAGATCCATCTGCATGAAGCAGCCATAAAGCTTTGGGTTTTGGTTGCTCAAAAACCTCTGGATTGGATCCATCCTCTGGTATGGTACACTCAAGGAGAAAGTCCATTAGAATTTGTGCCTTGATGATAGAATGAGGCTGATACGGAAGATCATGTTTACTCAGTCCAACAGCCCACTAGGCCATTCTCTCTGACACTTCTGGACGGTGAAGAATCGACTTAATAGGTTGGTCGGTTAGAACTGTCACAGTATGTGCCTGGAAGTAAGGACGCAGCTTCCGAGCAAACGTTATCAAAGCTAACACCATCTTCTCGATCCGAGTATACCTCGTTTCGGCATCATGGAGCAATTTAATAACATAATAAACTGATCATTGAAGCTTGTTCTCTTCTTGAACCAGCATAGAACCAACGACACTTTCTGAGACTGCCAAATATAAATACAGGATTTTCCTGGGCTTTGGGCTACCGAGGAGCGGCAGAGAGCCAAGGTACCTTTTGAGATCCTCGAAGGATTTCTGGCAATCTATAGTTCAATGGATGTTCTTAACCGATCGAAGTGCCTTGAAGAAGGGCAAATTTCTCGGCCGATTGGGCAACAAAGCGGTTGAGGGCTGCTATTCTTCTAGTAAGACGTTGCACCTCCTTGACCAATCTAGGAGGCGTCATCTCTTGGAGAGCCTGAATCTTCTGAGGGTTTGCCTCGATGCCTTGATGGGAGACCATGAAGCCCAAAAATTTTTCAGAGTTGACTCTGAAGGCACAAAAACTTTCTAAGGGTTGCGAAGCTCTCCGTAAGATGTCAATGTGCTAGGATGCTTCCTTGCTTTTGACCAGCATGTCATCAACATAGACCATCATATTTCGACCAATTTATTCTTTAAAAACTTTGTTGACCAACCTTTGGTAAGTTACCCCAGCATTCTTCAACCAAAGGCATACTTGTAGGAATAATACCTCGATCGGTGATGAAGGTGATCTTTTCTTCATCTTCAGATGCCATCCGAATTTGATTGTAGCCCAAATAAGCATCCATAAAGGTCAACATCTGTAGCCCAAGGTAGCGTCCATGAGCTAATCGATCCTTGGCAGAGAAAAGCTGTCCTTCGGGCAAGCCTTGTTGAGGTCCGTAAGTCGATGCAGATCCTTCATTTGCCATTCGACATTTTTACTATCACAATATTTACCAGCCAATTTAAATAATTTACTTTCCGAATGAAGTTCGCTTTAATGAGTTTATTAACTTCTTCCTCAATAGCCTTTTGTCGCTCGAGGGCAAAGCTTCTTTTCTTTTGCTTGATTGATTGGAATGTCTCATCCATGTTAAGACGGTGGACAAGCACGTCCGGACTGATCCTCGGCATATCCGAGGCTGACCATGCAAAGATATCCGTATTTCTTTGGAGAAACTCAATTAGATCTTGCCAAGGCTTTCTTCTAGCTGGGATCCGACCTTTATAGTTTGGTCTGGCCAAGCTTTGTCGAGTGGTACTTCTTTAAGTTTCTCGATCGATTCTCTCCGTTACTAGGCAAAGTCCTTCCGTGCATCCAGCCCTTCAACCTCGTGTCTACTGAGTGAAGGTCGACGATGAAGCAGTACCAAGCCGCATCTTAGTTTCTCCAACTATTCCCACTCTGTTGGCCCAGATGGCAACACAAGAGAGGGAGGTGAATTAGGTTCTTTAAAAATTTAACACTTAAAACTTAAAACCTATTTCACAATGATTAAGTGAACTAGTGAAGTGAAGCAATAATGTAAAGCACAATGAGAGAGAGAGATAGAGACAATCACTACAAACACAAGATATTTATAGTGGTTCGTGTATTCCACACCTACGTCCACTCTCAAGCAACTCTTGGGTCCACACTATAATCCACTGATTACAGTTGAGTTGTTTTACAAGCTCACAACCCAAACTTGTTGTTTTACATGGGTCACAATGAACCCAGTCGGTTTTCACAGGTTCACCAGCATAAAACCTTAACCCCAAGCTAAACTAGCTTGTTCCCAAGGTAAACTACCTCAACCAATTCAATCCCCCTGATTAATTAGTAAACAACAAATCAAGATAATGTATACAACAAAGTAAAGCTCCTTAAATGAGCAAAAAAGCAATGTAAATAAACAAGAGTAAGAAAAGCCTGATTGAAGCCAAGTGGATTGAGCTTTTCTTCTTTTCTTTTTTCCTCTTCTCTTTTGAATGGATAAGCTAGGATTGAACTTTGAATCTTGAACATAGCTCGTTGAAGCGAATTAATATTGAGGAAATAGGGCTTTTACTCTTCTTCTTTTCTCCTTTAAAAATCTCTGATTTTGAGCTTTTAGGGCTTGGGATTTCTTTTGAATCTCTCTTAGATTGATAGGCTTTGACTCAGAGATTCTCTTTAAAATATCTCTCAATTTTTCCATTATTTTCTCTCTATTTTGTTCTTTTTTACAAACAGACGAATCCCTCCTTTTATAGAGTCTTAATCCGAGATTAGGTGAGAAAATAGTCGTTACAAAGTACCTTGGATGATTCTCCATGCAAGAAAATAGATCCGTTGAGAGTTAGGTGAGAAAATATATCTGTTAGAGCTGATCTGGCATTTTTAAAAATCATCCTTGACAGGTTGGAGTCGGCTCCAACTTTTCATGTGTCGGCTCCATATCATGTTTCCATAAGTAGCAAAAAAATAATTTGACATGGAGTCGGCTCCGACTTTGCAAAGTATCGACTCCTCGCTGACTGGAGTCAACTCCCGATTTCTGAAGTGTCGGCTACAAGAATTGCTCCGAAAACATAGTCTCTGTGAATCAGGTTAGAGTCGGCTCCCAAAATTCATGTATTGGCTCCAGCTTCTGAAGCAGAAAATAGTTTCTCTGTATCTCAGGTTAGAGTCGGCTCTGCCAGGTCGGGTGTCGGCTCCGAAACTCTAGATGTTGACTCCGAACCGTGCTAAAAATTTAGAACTGTTCTGATACGCTCTGGAGTCGGCTCGAGACTATTAGGTGTCAGCTCCAAGTTCTGAAACGCTTATCAAATTCAATTCAAAACTAATTTCTAAGTATCATTTGGATAAATAACCGATCTTAATTCCTGAAATGCTTATCAAATATATCAGAAACACAATGAACATACTCATGGCTTTTGTTAATCATCAAAATTAATTAATTGGGTAAATAATTTCTCAATAATTTCCCCAACAATATCTCTCTTTTGATGATGACAAAAACATTGAGTATATGCATAATCAATTAATGCATAATGGACAAAACATTTTAAAATTAAGGTTAAGCTCCCCCTTAATGAGATAGCTCCCCCTGTGTGTGCATATGTTGTGTGTACATATTGAGTTTCTTGAAAGTTTCATTTAACATTCATATTTAAGTAAGTGCCATTCTCTTATAACTTAATATCCTTTCTCCCCTTTGCTTATATATACAAATATATGAAATTAATGAAATTAATATCAAATGCATAATGCATATACGTAAACAACCTTTCTCCCCTTTTTTGTAATCAACAAAAAGGTTTAGAAGGTGCATTAGGCTTAAATTAACATCAACCAAGATGTTTGAATAATTCAAACATCAAAATCAAAGGTTAACTCAAAATTCAAGCAACTTAATATCAAAATTTAAGTATGTATTTGATGTGGCTGATCCAACGCTGTTAGAGAACCGTGAAGGAAGGAAACTGACGGAGCCCCTTCGGCCACAGCTCCCAACATCCATTTACGACATTGCTCTCATAAGAAGAAAGAGAATAAGAGGGAGAAAGGGTCACGTTATGTGCGTGGGTTTCTCAAAGGCCACCTTTCGTCATTAATGTCCGGTTGAGTCAATGGGCTGGAGCCTTTAATGGTGCAGAAATGGTCATAATGGCTTGAAGAGCATTTAATGGAATGAAGTGTCGCGGGCATCTCGCTTTGGCTCTCTTTCTAAACTCCAAGGCCGAGACCTCTAAAGCCTAGACCTTCAAGGCCGACACCTCCAAGGCCGATGCCTCCAATTGCTCCAAGGTATTTATTACCTTATTCTCTCCCTATATAAAGGCATTTATGGCTGCCACGTTGCTCCTCTCAGTCTCAACTCTCGCTTGGCCTCGGACGTGCAGCTGCCAAGCTCCTCCAGCCGTGAACAGTGCCATGCAAGTGAACAGAGCCTTGTACGTGAACAGTGCCATGCAAGTGTTCACCATCGGTCTTTTCTGAAACTCATTAGAGAGAATGAATGGTGCCTGTTGGCCCAGATGGCAACCAAAGGGGGGGGGGGGGTGAATTGGGTTCTTTAAAAAATTAGCCCTTTTTAAAATAGTTTGCTTGAGATTAAAGAGGGCAAATGCAAGATAACTATAAAGTGCAGTGAGTAAGATAGAGATAGATAAAGAGACAATGAGACACTGCAAACACAAAAGATTTTATAGTGGTTCGGTGTATCCAACACCTACGTCCACTCCCAAGATTCACTTGGGTCCACACTATAATCACCCTAGATTACAGCCGAGTTGTTTTACAAGCTCACAACTCAAACTTGTTGTTTTACCGGGCGCACAACGAACCCAGCTGGTTTTACAAGGGCTCACCAGCACAAAACCCTACACGTTGTTTTTCACGGGCTCACAACTAACCCAAGCTTAAACAAGCTTAAACCGAGGTAAAACTACCTCCTCTAGTTCAATCCCCCAGATTGAACTAGGCAAAACAAGATAAGTATTGTGTGTGAATACAAAGCTCCTCAATGAGCAAATATACAAATTAATAACAAGGTTTAGAAAAGCCTGATTTGAAGATTGGTTGGCTTTTGAGCTTTTCTTCTTTTCTTCTTTTCTTCTTCTCCTTGCTGGATTGAATCAAGCCTCAGCTCCGATTCTTCACAGTTGAAGCAGTTGAGAAGAGTTGAAAAGCAAGAAATGAATCTCCTTTCTCCAAGTTGGGAAATCCGCCAAGACTTTGATTTGAACGCTTTGGATTCCTCTTGAGCTTTTTGGAGTGGAGTGGATTTGAGCTAGAAGGTTTTCCTTTCAAGATTCAAGCTCTCAGATTTTTGAAATGGGATTTGTCTATCTCAGATTTTCTCTTTGTTTTTCAGATTTTTTCGTTTTTTTTTGAACAATAGACTTCCCTTTTATAGATTTCTTTTACACCACTTTTGGAATAAAACTATCCGTTGGAGTGTACCTTGTATCAAAATATATCCGTTAGAAATGAGTAAAAATAGAAATATTACCGTTAGAGCTGATCTGGCAACTTTATTTTTCGTTCCAGGTGGGTTGGAGTCGACTCTAACTTTTCTGGAGTCGGCTCTAGCTCGAGGCGTTTTAAAATGATATTTCTGGAGTCGTCTCTGGCTTTTCTGGGGTCGACAAGAACTTTTCCGGAGTCGACTCTAACTTACCCGGAGTCGACTCTAGGTCGGGGCCAGAAAAATCGACTTTCTGCTTCGTCTGTGAGAGTCGACTCTAACAGTCTCGGAGTCGACTCTAAAGTCCGTGCCAGTTCCGGAGTCGGCTCTGTGATTCTCGGAGTCGACTCTAATGTCTGCAATTCTTACCTAGACATTAGATTCGATCCAGAACACATTGTAACTCCTGATTTTGATCTTTCAATAGTCTTATAGGCTGAAACACTAAATCAAAATCATCAGAGCCTTCAAAAATTATACTCAAATAGTTTTGTTAATCATCAAAATCATCAATTGGGTCAACAATCTCCCCCTTTTTGATGATAACAAAAACTTTGAGTATATGCATTCAAAAATTCAATCAAACTAAGGATTATAGTCATTTTAACTTTAAACCATTGAAATTAAGGTTTTGATGCCAATGTTCAATGTAAACTTTAAAATTGTACATGAGTTCAATATAATCCATCAATATTGAATTGTTAAACTTAATGTGCATAAGATTGTAAATGAGCTTTTTGTTAAGCTCCCCCTGCATTGAGTAGCTCCTCTTATATATAAACATCAAATTGTAACTGATAATCATTTCAATTCATTTTGCATAAACAATTAATTCTCCCCCTTTCTTTCTTTCTTTATGCATATATTATTCAATATTCCTATTCAATCTTTCTTTCTTTGCATATACACAACTATCTCTCCCCCTTTTTTGTTATTAGCAATAAGGAGAGTAAAAAAAAATTTATAATCTCAATAAAGCATAGGAATCCAATCAATCAAAATTTGAAAATGTGAAATTGTATTTCATAAGCAAGAACCATTACATCAGTTGATTCATTTACATTTCAAAATGAAATACATTAGATATTCAAAAACTTCCTAAGTACAAACTATCAAACTCAAAAACAAGATCAATGTGCTTGAATACAATTTTCTTTAGATGACCTATTATCTCCATTACATCATCCTTTTGTGATTTCTTAAAATTTTCAAGGCAGGCTTCGATTTGAGAGACTGCAAGGTCAATATCCTTCTTCAATTGACCGTTGCATGAACATACGATCCTGATCCATCGGCAATGCCTTCCATCCTTTCGAAGATCTTGTGAAGCTCAGCTCCAAAGGATTCTACAGAACTGCCTAAGGTAAAGGATAGCATGTCCAGTCTCGAATTTAGTTCTTCTTTCAACAGATTAAAGTCTTCTTTCAATTGATTAATTTCATTTGACCTGTGACTGTCATACTCAGCAAGTAAGCTTCTTAACTGATCAAGTTGTTCATTAGAAAATCTCCAGAATTTGTTATAGGCTGATGTGGAGGTGATGGAATAGAACTCGGTCCGGCCTCCGAAGGTCCAGCTGAAGAAGGTCCCGCAAAAGATGAATCAGGGACTGATGGTCCCGCAGTAGATGGTCCCGGGATTTCTTCTACTCTGGTTTCCTCTGCCCATCCCTATCTGTTCTTTCCTCTCTCCTCCCTTTATCCAAACACCATTAACTTTCTTGAAGCCCATTCTATGAATAGTAGAATGCTGTAATAATCAGTGTGTCTCAGTTTTCTTAAAGGTTCATTTTCCATTATGAGCACACCCTGGCTTCTAAAGACTAGTGTCAGAATCATACCGTATGGCAGTGTTGATCTTTTCTTTGTAGCTGCCTCTGCCATGTATCCAATCATCATGCCAGCTAAATTGACTGGCCTCCAGTTATAATGCAGTCCATCAACAGAACGTCTCGCTCCGAGACATACTCGAATCTCCCTATTTTTGGAAATAAGATTCTACCACATATATTATGCAATAATCTGAGTTCTAGGTTCAACTGATTTGCAAAGATTTCTTCGAACTCAGTCACATCTCTTCCTAGCATCCTTGACAGTGCACCACTTCTGTCATTAAGTTGACATTCCATTAAACCAACAGTGGGCATTTCTAATAGGGTTCCAAGAATCTCAGTTGTTACCGTAACCCTAGTTCCTCTTACTGTGCTTATCAATCCTCCTTCTCCTCTGCTTAATCCATTATAAAACTCCCTTACCAATGCTGGATAAGTGGGTAAATCTAGTGAGCACACTTTCTCCCATCCCATATCCCTTAAATTTCTTCCAATAGAGAAACCTTCCGATTCAAATAAATCAAAGTTAACTTTTCTCCCAGTGGTAATGGTCTTACCAGCTAAATGATCAACCTTAGGAGATGAGGGTGAAGGTGGAGAATCCTCTTGAGTGGCCGAAGAGGAAGAAGGCGATGGTTGCCTCGAACCGTGCGTCTCTTCGTTGGAACGGATGCTCCAGCGACGAATCCGCGCCTCTTTGGAGCCATTGAGAGGATTGGAAGGTTAATCAAGGGTTTTGAGTAGATTTGGGGAAGTTGGAAAGGTTTTGGAGTTCTTTGGATAGGTTTAGGAGACGATTGGAATGATTGGGGGTCGACTCCGCCTTTTTATTTTTGACCTAGCTCGACTTAGAGTCGACTCCCGAAAACTGGGTGTCGGCTCCGAACCAGAAAATCTGTCAGCGCTCGTATTAGAGTCGGCTCCACAAAAGCCAGAGTCGGCTCTAATCACTTAGACAGAACATCAAAAACTCAGGTGTCGACTCCGCAAACTGTCAGAGTCGACTCTAACAGTTTCAGAGATAAAAAATTAAGTTTCAAGATTTGAAACTATTCAAATTAATCATCAAATTATAGATTAAAGTTCTTTAGCAATTGGGGAAACAATGAATCAAGATCTAGATAGATTTCCTTATTGAAATATCAAGATTTTTCAAGAAAATGATGAAATCTAGATAGATGTCCTTAAGAGTTTCAGAAAACTATTCCAAAGGATCACAAACTCCTAATTCTCCTCTAAGATAACAAAATCTTTCTTCACTTAAGGGTTTTGTTAATATATCTGCAAGTTGTTCTTCAGTATTCACATAATCAAGACAAATTTCATTATTGGCTACATGTTCTCTTATAAAGTGATATCTTATTTCAATATGCTTTGTTCTTGAATGTTGAATTGGATTTTTAGTAGATTTATTGCACTTGTATTATCACATCTTATAGGTGTCTTATCAAGTGTGATACCATAGTCTTCAAGTTGTCTCTTAATCCATAGGATTTGAGCACAGCAACTTCCAGCTGCAACATATTCTGCTTCCGCAGTAGATAATGCAACCGAATTTTGCTTTTTGCTAAACCATGAGATTAAGTTACTTCCTAAAAATTGGCATGCACCACTTGTGCTTTTTCTATCTAACTTGCATCCGGCATAATCAGAATCTGAGTATGCAATTAGATTTAATGTGGAGTCTCTAGAATACCATAAACCTACATTTTTTGTTCCACTTAAGTATCTTAGTATTCTTTTAACAGCTATTAAGTGTGATTCTTTAGGTTCTGATTGAAATCTAGCACATAAACATACAGAAAACATAATATCTGGTCTACTTGCTGTTAAATAAAGAAGGGATCCGATAATACCTCGATAATACTTTTGATCAACCTTTTTACCTTCTTCATCTTTGTCCAGCTTGCATGAAGGACTCATTGGTGTTCCGAGGGGTTTAATTGATTCCATACCAAATTTCTTTAAATCTCTCTTGTGTACTTTGTTTGGTTGATAAAGATACCCTCTTTGCTTTGTTTGATTTGGAGTCCAAGGAAGAAGTTGAGTTCTCCCATCATGCTCATCTCGAATTCTCCCTGCATTAACTTGCAAATTCTTGACATAGAGAATCGTTAGTAGCACCAAAAACAATGTCATCAACATATATTTGTACTACAAGTAAATCTTTACTTTTTCTTTTCAAAAATAATGTTTTATCAACATTTCCTCTTGTGAAATCATTTTCAATTAAAAATTTACTTAGTCTATCATACCAAGCTCTAGGTGCTTGTTTCAAACCATATAATGCTTTGTGTAATTTAAAAACGTGATTTGAAAATTCGTGATCTTCAAAACCTGGTGGTTGTTCTACATAAACTTCTTCATTTATAAATCCATTTAAAAATGCGCTTTTAACATCCATTTGAAATAAGTTAATGTTCATATGACATGCAAATGCAAGTAATAGCCTAATGGCTTCTAATCTAGCTACAGGTGCAAAGGTTTCATCAAAATCAATACCTTCTTCTTGATTATATCCTTTTGCAACTAATCTAGCTTTGTTTCTAATTACTATGCCATTTTCATCTAGTTTATTTCTAAAAACCCATTTTGATCCTATTACTGAATGATTTTTAGGTCTTTCACTAATGTCCATACATTATTTCTTGTAAATTGATTTAATTCTTCTTGCATTGCTAACATCCAATTATTATCTTTTTCAGCTTCTTCAATAGTTTTAGGTTCAATTTGTGATACAAATGCAAGATGATTACTAATATTTCTCATATATGATCTAGTTCTTATTCCTTGAGATGGATCACCTATAATCAATTCCTTGGGATGACTATGAGCATATCTCCAGTCTCTTGGAAGATCTATATCATTATGATCAATATTGACATCATCGTCCTTATGTGAATCATCATCTTTAGCTTCTTGCTCATGATCTGAAGATACTTCAATATTAAGTTTTTCAAGATCTTTTTCAATTATGTTTGTATCTTCCTCATCATCAATCTTTTCAGAACCAGATGCTAAAGATTCATCAAAAACTACATGAATGGATTCTTCACTAAGGTTTTCTTGTTAAAGACTCTATAAGCTTTACTAGTTGTTGAATAACCTAGAAAAATTCCTTCATCAGATTTAGCATCAAATTTTCCTAAATTGTTTTTACCATTATTATGAATGAAACATTTACATCCAAATGCATGAAAGTATTTTATATTTGGTTTTCTTTCATTCCATAATTCATAAGGTGTTTTCTTTAAGATTGGTCTTATTAGGGCTCGATTTAAGATGTAACATGCTGTGTTAATAGCTTCCGCCCAAAAATACTTTGGTAGGTTGCTTTCGCATAGCATGGTACGGGCCATGTCTTCTAGAGTCCTATTTTTCTTTCAACTACACCATTTTGTTGTGGAGTCCTAGGGGCTGAAAAATTATGATTAATTCCATTTTCAGTGCAAAAACTTTCAAATAAGTGATTTTCAAATTCAGTTCCATGATCACTTCTTAGAGATACTATGGTAGTGTTTTTCTCATTTGTGACTTTCTTGAAGAATTTCAGAAATATCGAGAAAGTCTCATCTTTGTGAGCTAAAAACATTACCCAAGTATATCTAGAATAATCATCTACAATCACTAGACCATATTTCTTTCCTCCTAGACTTGTGGTTCTAGTTGGTCCAAAAAGGTCCATGTGAAGTAGCTCTAATGCCCTAGAAGTTGAAACAACATTTTTAGATTTGAAAGAACTTCTAGTTTGTTTTCCAAATTGACATGCATCACATATTTTGTTATTTTCAAAATCTAGTTTAGGTAAACCTTTAACTAAATCCATTTTAATTAATTTTGAAATAAGGTGTGTGCTTGCATGACCTAATCTACGATGCCATAACCATCCAATATCATTTATGTTAGCATTGTCAGCAATTAGGCAATGACTACTTTCAGATAATTTGTCTAAGTCAACTAAGTACACATTGCCATGTCTATAACCAGTAAAAACAATGCTATCATTAATGGAATTAGATACTATGCAAATAGAAGATTTAAATGAAACATTAAAGTTCTTATCACATAGTTGGCTTATACTAATTAAATTATGCTTTAAACCATCAACATAAAGTACATTATCAATAAATGTAGATGGAGTTATGCGAACTTTACCAAGGCCCATAATTTGACCTTTACCGTTATCGCCAAACGTCACAACTCCACCTTTC